>JANRMT010062844.1:2031076-2055873 GCA_026402145.1 Polypterus bichir lapradei
TGTGTGTGTGTGTGTGTGTGTGTATATATATATATATGTGTGTGTGTGTGTATATATACATACATACATACATTATATATATATATATATAATATCCCGATCTACATACTCGAATAATGGATACTTTATTCTCAATCAATGATTGTTTTGGTAAAGCCATACTCAGTGTATTCATTAGATGAATGGTAAAAAAGTAAGAGCGAGGGGAGGATGACTTATTGAGGCATGCAGGCTGTAGTGCGCGTCAACTCTATCTGAATTGCGCGATCACATTTGAAAAAATATATCTTTTCAAGTTCTATTTAGTCCATATGTGTCAAACTCAAGGGCCGCGGGCCACATCCGGCCCAGCGTGTAATTATATCCGGCCCGCGAGATCATTTTATATACTGTATTATTGTTATTAATGGCCCGGGGATATGAAGCGCTGGTAACACAATAAACTACAGATCCCATAATGCAGCGCTTCAGCTGCCTTGCCGAACACTTACCGCGTCCCTGCGGTCTCTTCAGTCGTTTCCTTACTTTGCGAAGGAAGCAGCTTTCTCACAGCTTCTGCACTGTTTTAAAAACGAACGACATATAAGAAAGTCCTTTTTGCTTGCTTCAACAACGAAGCATCCTTTTTATTTAATTCACGGGTTCTCCGAGCTTCGCCAAGGAAGCAGCTTTCTCACAGCTTCTGTACTGTTTTAAAATCGAACGACATATAAGAAGACAATGACAAAACAATTACATTGTCAATCATGTTACGTTATTATTAAAATGTTTAATTTTCTTTTTACTTCTCCGCTGCCAAGCGCGGGTATTTTGATATAGATATATAGATATATAGATATAGATAGATATGACAACACTCATATCAATGACAAAACAATTACATTAACAATCAAGTTACGTTATTTTTTTAAATTTTTCCTTTTCTTTTTCATAACTTCTTTAACACAGTACTTCTCCGCTGCGAAGCGCGGGTATTTTGCTAGTTTTATATAATATACACACACACACACACACACACAGTGCATCCGGAAAATATTCACAGCGCATCACTTTTTCCACATTTTATGTTAATTCATTTTTTCTCCTCAGAATTCTACATACAACACCCTATAATGACAATGTGAAAAAAGTTTACTTGAGGTTTTTGCAAATTTTATTAAATAAAAAAACTGAGAAATCACATGTACATAAGTATTCACAGCCTTTGCTCAATACTTTGTCAATGCACCTTTGGCAGCAATTACAGCCTCAAGTCTTTTTTTAATATGATTCCACAAGCTGGGCACACCTGTCCTTGGCCAGTTTCGCCCATTCCTCTTTGCAGCACCTCTCAAGCTTCATCAGGTTGGATGGGAAGCGTTGGTGCACAGCCATTTTACGATCTCTCCAGAGATGTTCAGTCGGATTCAAGTCTGCGCCCTGGCTGGGCCACTCAAGGACATTCACAGAGTTGTCCTGAAGCCACTCCTTTGATATCTTGGCTGTGTGCTTAGGGTCGTTGTCCTGCTGAAAGATGAACCGTCACCCCAGTCTGAGGTCAAGAGTGCTCTGGAGCAGGTTTTCATCCAGGATGTCTCTGTACATTGCTGCAGTCCTCTTTCCCTTTATCCTAACTAGTCTCCTAGTTCCTGCCGCTGAAAAACATCCCCACAGCACAATGCTGCCACCACCATGCTTCACTGTAGGGATGGGATTGGCCTGGTGATGAGCGGTGCCTGGTTTCCTCCAAATGTGACGCCTGGCATTCACACCAAAGAGTTCAATCTTTGTCTCATCAGACCAGAATTTTTTTTCTCATGGTCTGAGAGCCCCTCAGGTGCCTTTTGGCAAACTCCAGGCGGGCTGCCATGTGCCTTTTACTAAGGAGTGGCTTCCGTCTGGCCATTCTACCATACAGGCCTGATTGGTGGATTGCTGCAGAGATGGTTGTCCTTCTGGAAGGTTCTCCTCTCTCCACAGAGGACCTCTGGAGCTCTGACAGAGTGACCATCGGGTTCTTGGTCACCTCCCTGACTAAGGCCCTTCTCCCCCGATTGCTCAGTTTAGATGGCCGGCCAGCTCTAGGAAGAGTCCTGGTGGTTTCGAACTTCTTCCACTTACTGATGATGGAGGCCACTGTGTTCTTTGGGACCTTCAAAGCAGCAGAATTTTTTCTGTAACCTTCCCAAGATTTGTGCCTCGAGACAATCCTGTCTCGGAGGTCTACAGACAATTCGTTTGACTTCATGCTTGGTTTGTGCTCTGACATGAACTGTCAACTGTGGGACCTTTTTTTAGACAGGTGTGTGCCTTACAAATCATGTCCAATCAACTGAATTTACCACAGGTGGACTCCAATTAAGCTGCAGAAACGTCTCAAGGATGATCAGGGGAAACAGGATGCACCTGAGCTCAATTTTGTGCTTCATGGCAAAGGCTGTGAATACTTCTGTACATGTGCCTTCTCAATTTTATTTTTAATAAATTTGCAAAAACCTTTAAACTTTTTTCACGTTGTCATTATGGGGTGTTGTATGTAGAATTCTGAGGAAAAAAATGAATTCGATCCCTTTTGGAATAAGGCTGTAACATAACAAAATGTGGAAAAAGTGATGCGCTGGGAATACTTTCCGGATGCACAGTGTGTGTGTGTGTATATGTATATGTGTGTGTGTGTGTGTGTGTGTGTATGTATAAATATATATATATATATATATATAATATTTTTTTTTTTTTGGTTTTCCAACCCAATTTGCCTCAAAGCTGAAGTATTTCCAGACACAATTCTGCTCTTCTTTTTGACTGTTAGGCAGAGGCTGATCTACCCTTTGGACATTCCTCTAGCTTCCCCTGTTGATGAAATAATCAAGTGTCTGCAAGCCAAAATTGCCACATGGAAACCAGACTACCACACCCCAATGAAAAGACAGTTTGCCCAAGTGCCCCAAAATCAAAAGTGTGAACTACCGCACTGTATGGAACAATTGGGTTTCTGTGCACTTACTTGTTATAAATAAGATTAACTCTTTAAGGAGCTTTATTCATTAAGCTCTCCAGGGGCTGGTTCAGGTCTTAATCTGGCCTTGTAATTAAGGCTTCGACACTACTGAAGTTGCCATTTTATTATGGTCTTTCAATGGGTGGAAATGGAGCTACAGCTCTGGCCATGACAAACCGGTAGTGCATTTGTAATATAGGCTGTAGAATCAATAACTTGAAAAATGAATATTGAACAACAAAAATTCTGCTCACATCACTCCTGTCCCCTGAGTTACGTTGGTTACCAGTTTCTTCAAGAATCAAATATAAAATTATCCTTCTCACTTTTAAAGCCCTTCATGGTTTAGCCCCTCATTATCTGTCTGAGCTGCTGCTTCCTTACACCCCTGCCCGTGCATTACGATCATCGGATGCTAAGTTACTCACTGTACCTACATACATGTTAATAACTATGGGTGGGAGAGCTTTCAGAGTGATAGCCCCTAAAATTTGGAATTCTCTCCCTCTCAGCCTTCGAATGGAAAAATCTAGTAATTTCAAACATCGGTTAAAAACATATATCTTCAATAAGTATTATTCTTCATGTATGTAATTTCTACTGTCTTGTATTGAATTATAAAATGTCCTTGAGTGTATGAAAGGCACTACATAAATAACTTATTTTAAAAATATAATAATAATGTTACAGTTGGTACTTAGTGATGTTTTGATACTTTTGATAACCCTGCAGATGATACATTGACCATGGATGTGTGTTATGAAAACTATCAATCTTGATAAATAAAGATTAGATAATGAACTAAATAATAAAGAACAAGATAACAAACGCTAGTAAAAAGCGAGTGGGTTTTGTGTTTCCTGAAGCCCTCGTTTAAAGTACTGCTTTGTTGGATCCTCTCCAACAACTATGTCAGAAAAGCACAGACCTTCTCTGACAGGAACATCAATTCCATGTATTTCAACGGCCACGTAGATTATTTTGACACAACAGATATATGCAAACATGGCAAAAACTAATAAAATCAAAACTTGCAAAAAAAAGCACCAAATAAAAATTCAACTAATAGGTAGAATTTACATTTTCTTGCTTTGCATACTCTTAACAAAGTGACTTTCAAAAGAGGTAAACATAATTGAGTAACATTAGACTAAGCCTGTTTGTTCAGCAAATATAGTATGATAGGTAACAAAAGTTTATTACATCTTTTTCACTTGTGAAACATTAATTTACAATCCTCAATTGCATTCAATAAAGCATTTAAGCTTAATCTAACAACAAATTAACCAACAATATAAAATATCATAGAGCAACGTTTTATCCAATCAGTTAGACAGATATTCCAAAAAAAGATGGGTTTTCAGTTACTCCTTGGGTAGCTCATTCCACCAACTAGGAGCTACACAGGAAAAGTCTGGATTGAGACTTGATACCACACAGATGTGACATCACCAGATGCTGTTCACTGACAAACCTGAGTGAGTGATGCGGAGTATAGGGCTTCACCAATGCCTCCGTGCACTCGAGTGCTGACCCATTAACTACTCTGTAGGCAAGCATCAGGGATCTGAACTTAATGTGTGCAGCTACAGTGAGCCAATGTAGAGACCTGAAAAGAGAATTGACATGTGCCCATCTTGGCTGGTTAAATATGAGATGGGACACTGCATTCTGCACCATCTGCAGTGGCTGGATAGCACAAGCGAGTACTCCTGCCAGAAGAGATTTGCAGTAGTCCAGAAGTGACAAACTCAAAGCCTGAACCATACGTTGTACTATATATTCTCTGTCAGGTAAGATGTTGCAGAGGTTGTACAGTGTGAACCTGCATGAATGACAAACAGTAGAAAAGTGGTCAGATAAAGATGGCTACTCATCAGTCACCACCCCAAGGTTCCGTACTGACTCAGCTGGTGTTTACAACAGTGAGCCAATATGTACAAACATGGGAAGTTGAGCAGACTGGCTGGTTGGGATCACAAGAAGCTTGGTTTTTGATGGTGGTCCTTAATTTGTGTTGATATATCTGTAAGACATGCAGAGACTCTAGCTGATAATTTGTTGCCCTCCGGAGGGAACGGCCAGTACAGCTATGTATCATCCACATAGCACTGATAAGAAAAACCATGGGATTGGATGATGGAGCCCAGCCTGGTGGTGTACAGATAGAAAAGTAGATGACCAAGCACTGATCCTTAGGATTCACCTGTGCATGTCTAGTTTGCCCTTGACAGCTTTCCTCACCAGGATACACTGTAGGATCTGCCAGAGATGTAGGACTCCAACATCTGAGCGCAGTAATAATGGTGCCAAGGGCAGAGCTTTTTTTTTTTCTGCAGAACTCCCAACATTTTCAAAACTGAGACTTTTGAAAACACTCTTAAGTGGCATATACTTCTGAAAATGAAAACTCAGCATTGTATAGTGTGGACAGCCGAAAACCGACTCTAATTGTGCTCTGATTTTTTTTTTATGCTTTTTACATGCCCCTTCCCTATTTTGCTCCTGCTCATTACAGCAGCTCATTTCCTGATTAGTCCCTCTTCACCCTTTGAAAGAAAAAAACCATATTCTAACATAGTGGATATGGGGAAGTTGCTTTCCATGGTGCTTGTGTAGCTTAACTGTATGCATCTAAATTGCAATTTGTATGTTTTGAGTGCAGCATACATATGCAAAAGGCAGTTTTCAGATTACAGTAAATCCTGTGGATGAATTCCCTTGACCCATACACCATGCAGTGTGTGTGAAGTAACTGTATCTAGCATGTGTGTACTGTATATAGAGGGTAGTTTTTAATTCCTGATTCCAGCATGTATAATCATTTGTATTTTGTTGTTGTTCTCTTGCACATAACTGATATACTAAATTTGTTCAGCTCATTAACCAGCCTTGCAAATGTAGTAGAGACTGCTTCTAGTGTTAACTGTGCCATCTCAGAATGAGGAGTTCAAAGACCGCCTATTTTGAAAATATGCTGTGTACAACTGATTGCTTTAGTTTTTCAAATTCAAAATGGATAACTTTATCAGGAATTCATATTCCTCATCATTTTCATTCATATCGTTGAGAGTGCTAAGAAGGTTTAGTGGATGGCAAAACTTTGCTCAATGTCCACTCAATTGTTTTGACTAGCCAAGATTCATGTGCTTAAGTTAGACACCCCAAATTCGGCTGTAGTTCAGTTTGGTTTTTAATCATGTGGGCTTATCTAGGGTGTTCCTTTCTACCACTTTAGTGTACTGTATATGCACAACTGAAGTTACAAGGAGTGGGTAGTATAGCCAAACGTCCATATTCTATTCTAATTGTAAATTTCAACACTTTCACTAGATAATTGTATAGTCTTTGTATATTCTTTTCAAGCTGAAGCATTTTTTAGTAAATTTTTGCCAGTATTGTTGAACCTCATGTCACTCTTCATAACACTCATACAGTAAGTGGGTAGACTTGCTTATTGCACACAGTGAAGTACAAACTGTTCAATGTGCTAACCATGGTAGCTCTGAGTGACTAATCTGCAAGAATTTACTTCTTACAAAATAACTTTTATAATTATTTGCCTAAAACGTATAGGGTCACTAGCAACCCTGAATGTGGTAAAGTGTCAGTATTTTTATATGCACATTAAGTGTTTTTAAGTTTGTTTTTTTTTTGTTTTTTTTATTGCATCTATATATGTTCATTACAGCCTCATTTCTATATTGTTACTTTCTTTGTGGCCATTTACAAGTTTAGAGAGGCAACAGATTAAAAAAGAAATGCAGCAGCAGTTATGAGAACAGCAGAAAGATAAGTTGTCATTGATAGCAGATTGAGTCAGTGAAAGATGTAGTGCAGAGTGATACTTCTGATGCCATCAGATCATGAATGTTGAGGGCAGGAAATCGTAGAGGGGAATAGCTGGGCAAACGGTGGAAGAGCAAACGTCACATCACCTGAAACGGTTTCTTACGGAAGCACAAGGGGACAGAAAACGCAGAAGGTGCTGTGAATGTTCATTATCAACTGGCCTGCAAAACACTAAAGATTTTCTCAGTAGCCACATTGCAATAATCATAGCAATGTAACGTTATTAAGTATTAGAAGGTTTGTTTAAAAAGAAGTGTTCAGAAAAGTGGTTATCAGTAAATGTTTGGACAGTTATGGATTTTTGTGGCTTATTTGGTTATTATTTATTTATTTATTTTATAGTCCAATTATATAATTTTGAGACCCAAGATATTATTTTATATACAACCCAAATCGGGGAAAAGTTGAGACAGTATGGAAAATGCAAATTAAAAAAAAGTTCTGGTTCTTAAATTTACTTTGACTTTTATTTCACTGCAGGCAGTATGACCCAAAGATATTTCATGTTTTGTGTGGTCAACTTTATTTCGTTTGTTAATATACGTCCATTCCTGCATTTCAGGCCTGCAAAACATTCTAAAAAAGTTGGGATGATAAAGCATTCACCACTTTGTAATGTAGACATTCCATTTCTCAACACCGAAGAGGTTTTGGCACTGAGGATACCAACTAATGCAGTGTTTCAGGTGTTATGTTGTGTTCTTCCTGCAAACACGTCTGAAAGTGTGCAACAATATGGGGTTGTTGTCGCATTTTTCGTTTCAAAATTCCCTACACATTCTCTATTGGGTAAAAGTTAGGACCGCAGGCGGGCCAGTCCAGTACCCGTACCCTTTTCTTCCACAGCCATGCCTTTGTAATGTGTGCAGAATGTCATTTTTGCATTGTTTTGTTGAAAAATTCATGGATGCTCCAGGAAAAGATGTCATCTTGAAGGCAGCATATGTTGCTCTAAAATCTTAATGTACTTTTCTGCATTAATGCTGCCATCACAGAAGTATAAATTACCTTTGCCAAGGGCACTGACGCAACTCCATACCATGACGGACCCTGGCTTTTGGACTTGTTGCTGATAACGGTCTGGATAGTCCTTTTTGTCTTTGGCCTGGAGCACATGGGGTTTATTTTTTCCAGAAAAGATCTAGAATACGTATTTGTCTGACCACTAACCATGTTTCTACTTTGTGATGATCCACATGCCTCTGAGCCCAGAGAAGTTAACGCCTGTGCTTGTGCCCTTGACCGTACTGAAATTCCTTCAGTCATTTAATGGTTTTATGCACTGTAGAGGGAGAAATCTACAGATTCCTTCAAATTTTTCTTTGAGGATTATTATTGTTAAACATTTTCAATTTTTGTCATGCATTTGTCGACAAAACTGAAGGTCCTCTGCCCATCTTTGCTCCTCATCGACTCAGCCTTTCCTGGATACTGCTTTTGTACCAAATCATGATTACAATTACCTGTTTCAAATCGCATCAGTATTTAATTAATTTATCTCCGTAGTGGCCCTAAGTGCTCTTGTCTCCACTCTTTGGACTGTTGCAGGCCTGAAATGCAGGAATGGATGTATATTAACAAATGAAATGAAGCTGACCACCCAAAACATGAAAAATCTTGGGTGCTTACTGCCTGCAATGAAATAAAAGTCAAAGTAAATTTAAGAATCACTTTTTTTTATTTACATTTTTCATACCATCCCAACTTTGTGTATTTGTAAATATAATAAAGACCCTAGTATGTAGTAATGTTTGAAAGTCCCATGTATACAAGGGTTAAATGTATTCATAGCAAGTTTCCCTTTTTTTTTTTTTCTTCTTCAGTATACTGTTAAAAGTGTTTATGAAATGTATACTAGCTGATTTTCAGCCCACTCCTAAAAGTGACACTTTCTGACAGGGTGCTTATATACACTAGTTTGAGCTTACTTAACCCACACAAAAATATAATCACAAGCAGGGCCAATTGCTTGCTTCAAAATATAATCATTTTAAATAGCATACTCTACAAGCAGCCAGCCAACAAGTAGCTTACAAGAGCAGGCCTTCCTGGCTAGGGCTATAACTTACTGCCTTTGGTCTGAGCTGCCTGGTCATCAATGTCCTCTGGTAAGATATTAATGTAATTCCTTGATTAATTAGTGATGAAAGGTAAGTGGTAAAATTTTTTGTAGCATGCACTTAATACGTTGCATAAATACATTGTGCTGCACCCTAAGATAATTAGGTGTGGATTTTCAAAATGAAAATTTGAAGTTTCCTTTAAGTGGTGGAGTTCTTTAACTAGGAAAATCACTGGCCTTGTTCACTGTTTCTTCGTAGTCAAAATCAAGTTCACCATTCCCTTCCCAAGTCCAAACACAGAATCTTTTGGGCAGAAACAATGACATTGTTTCTTCTATTTTATTTCTGTGTTGGTTAACAATCTTAGTTTTACAGCTTGTCTAATTTTGAATGTCTCTGGGGGAATTTTGTAAACTTTACTATTGATAATTTCATCAAAAGTCAAATTATTTTTTTCTACAGTGATTACAGATTGTCAGTCTGACGCTGTATGGTTTCCATGTACGACTAATTTGTATTCTTCAACTCCAATGCCTGTCACTAACTCAGTCCTTTTGCTTATTTTTCACGGATGGCTTGTGTGGTGTCCTTATAAAGAAAATGAGAGAACTTGGGTTGCTTGGTAAGTATATTTATATATTTTTAGCAGTGCACATACCAACTACCGAGTTAAATATAATGCTTTGGACGGCAAAACATACTCTTTTGCAGTTCAAAGTATCCTCTGAAGTTTGTACAACTTTTTCTATTCTGAGATGGCTTGTCTTTAAGACTTTCATGTACTTAGGTGTTTTTTCTCTCTCTCTTCCCCCCCCCGAAAACTGTGAAGCTGCAGGTAGTCTCATTAAAGATTAGATTTGCCTCCTAATTCATGATGACGTGCAAACTGTAAAATCCCTCTCCTCTGCCTTTACTATGCCACGTCCCTTATTTGATTTGCATCTTCTTCATGGTTATCGTATTTAATGCTGGATTTTTATTTTATTTATTTTAATCTTAAGTAGGCTTAAAGCCTGTCCTTTTGTAGACATATTCTGCTTCAGAGCACAACCATTGTTTTTGCTTTTTGTGGTTGAAGAAATACTGCTGCTATGCAGCTGGTGTTTGAAGCATTTCTGGGTCCAGAAGTAGTGGGCTAGGGTGTGTGGCTTCATTGTAGCCCTTCAACTGTTTTGAGTGTTCCAGGCTGCACAGTTGCTGTTAAACATAGGTCTGGCAGGCCAAGAAAAATACAGGAGTAATATCTGAGTAGGATTGTGAGAATGGTTACAGACAACCCACAGATCACCTCCAAAGACCTGCAAGAACATCTTGCTGTAGATGGTGTATCTGTACATCATTCTACAATTCAGCGTAATTTGCACAAAGAACATCTGTATGGCAGGGTGATGAGAAAGAAGCCCTTTCTGCACTCACGCCACAAACAGAGTCGCTTGTTGTATGCAAATGCTCATTTAGACAAGCCAGATTCATTTTGGAACAAAGTGCTTTGGACTGATGAGACAAAAATTGAGTTATTTGGTCATAACAAAAAGTGCTTTGCATGGCAGAAGAATAATACCGCGTTCCAAGAAAAACACCTGCTACCTACTGTCAAATTTGGTGGAGGTTCCATCATGCTGTGTGGCTAGTTCAGGGACTGGGGCCGTTGCTAAAGTCAAGGGTCGGATGAATTCAACCTAATATTACAAATTCTTCAGGATAATGTTCAAGCATCAGTCACAAAATTGAAGTTACGCAGGTGTTGGATATTTCAACAAGACAATGATCCAAAACACAGTTCGAAATCTACAAAGGCATTCATGCAGAGGGAGAAGTACAATGTTCTGGAATGAATATCATTGAAAATCTATGAGATGATTTGAAGCAGGCTGTCCGTGCTCAACAGCCATCAAATTTAACTGAACTGGAGAGATTTTGTATGGAAGAATGTTCAAAAATGCCTCCATCCAGAATCCAGACACTCATCAAAGGCTATAGGAGGTGTCTAGAGGCTGTTATATTTGCAAAAGGAGGCTCAACTAAGTATTGATGTAATCTCTGTTGGGGTGCCCAAATTTATGCACCTGTCTAATTTTGTTATGATGCATATTTTCTGTTAATCCCAAACTTTTTAATATGACTGTATATACAGAGTCAGCTGACAAGTACTGTATATATCAACATGGGTTGATATAATAAAAACAAGAAAACGGGAGGAGCATTTGAAAAATATGCACTGAAAGATTTATCACTGGCATAGATCTGTTTATGCTGTGTATGATTGCCAGTGGCAAAGGAAATATATAGTTGAATCGGTTCTTTCTTCCACCCACATAATATTAACAAAATCTGTACAATGGTGGAGCAACCTGACCCATGGTTGGGGAATGGCCATGTGAGAGTGTGACTCTTTGGGGATATTCGACTTTTCCTTTTTATATGAAACAACCTTTGTAACTCGATTCTACATCTTTACTTGCTTATCCCAGCGTAACCTGTTAGGGCTTTGAATAAAAGACCTGGAGGCAACATTACTAGCCCTCTGAAGAAATTCTAATGCATGTGTGCTAAAGATCTCTACGATTCTAAATTGTCTGCTTTTAGTTAAAAAAAATACATACAATATAATCAGAGTATTTCTGAAGTAAAAGAGAAATGGAAAATGTTTTTCCAATGATCTGGTAGCTTTGCTGAATTCAGTGAGTCAACAAGAGAAATTTTTAACAGGAGAAGAGTGATGAGCTTTTTTTCTAAACCAGGGATGTCCTGGTGGGCTGCAGCTAACCTGAAAATAAAGAAAAGTGAAGGTCTTAGTCATGTTGGTCTGCTTAGGTCACCAAAACATCTTGACAGTGGTCTTAGAAAAAACAGAGAATCAACAGCTCACACCCATCAACATGGACTTCACAAGACCTCTGAAGGTGTCCTGTGGTATCCGTCTTGTAAGCTGCGAGGTACGACCTCTATAGCTTAGACTATTTTTCCAGCACATCCCACAGATGCTTCATTGGTTCAAGATCTGAGGAATTTGGAGGCCAGGTCAACACCATGAACTCTGTCATGTTCTAAAAACCATTTCTGAACAATTTGTTTAGTGTGGCAGGATGGATTATCCTACTGAAAGAGGCCACTGAATTCAGGGATTACTGAAGGGTTGTACAGTATGTGGTCTGTAACAATCTTTAGTTAGGTGGCATATGTCAAAGTAAATTCCACATGACCAGGGTGTTAAGCTGGCAGAGGCAATGTATTTCTCTAATGCATACCGCCATCTGTTCTCCAGGTAGATGATGCACACCCATCCAACCATCCACATGAGCTAAAAGAAAACCTGATTAATCAGATCAGGACCGGTTCTGATGGTCACATGCCCATTGTAGGTGCTTTCAGTAGTAAACATGGGTCGGCATTGGCTCTCTGACCAGTTTGTTGCTGTGCTGCCCTATACGAAGCCTACTGTGGTGCACTATGTGTTCTGATACCTTTTTTTGTGGCCAGCATTACGTTTTTTAGCAATTAATGTTATAGTAGGTTTTCTGTGGAACTGGACCAGAAGGGCTAACCTTTGTCCCCTACACACATCAATAAGCCTTGAGTTCCTATGACCCCTTCACTAGTTTACCAGTTGTCCATCCTTGGAAAACCTTTAGTAGAAACTATTGCATATGGGAAACACCCTACAAGACCTGCTGTTTGGGAGATGCTCTGATTCAGTTGTCTAGCTGGCACATACTGGCCCTTTTTTTTTTTTTTTTTTTTTTTAATATTAAATGGTTAATCTTATACAGGTTGAGTATCCCTAATCTGAAATGACAAAATCAAAAACATTGAATACCGACATAACTTGCATGGATGAGTTTAAATGATTAAAAATGGCTTTGTGTATAATACATCAGTTTTAAATTCTTTAAATACCTCATCATAACTAAATCAGTATGTTAAATTCTTCATATTCCACATACTCCGTGATTTAGTCGTTTAATCATTACGTGCTTCTTACATGGGCTTTCATTTGCATTGACTGGAGCCACAAGCAACTATCGCCACATAGAATTGTTAACGTTGTTTAAATAAATTGCATTAGATTGTTGTTAAAATGTGGCTGGCAAGGTGGTGCTGTGGTATCATTGCTGACTTGGTGAGGGATCAAGAGGTCATGTCCCAGGTGTTGCCTACCTGGACTTTGCATGTTTTCGTTGTGGGTTCTCTCAGGGTGGTCTGATTTCCTTTTGAAGACATGCAGGTTGCGTCATTTGGTGATAAATTGGCATGAGTCTATTTTCACCATGCGTTGAGGATAGAAGAATAGCATATGTACAGATTCCAAACGGATGTATTTCTTTGAGCCGGTATGGTCGGGTGGTACTTCGTGAAATGTCTAGAAAATTAAATGAACTTCCAGGGTTGTGGTCCCCTGTGAAGCAGCCAGCGTTTTGAAAAAAACATCATTCAGTCAACAGTCAAGCAAAGGAGAAATAGCCTGTGAAGTACTGCAGTGCTTAATAGATGCAGTGTGGCAGTTTCAACATGCTGCCTAGGGGTTTTGGGAGCAAAATGCTAATACCTGTGCTATGCATTAATGTCATGAATGTCACTGTTTACGGTTAATAAAAGCAGCTTCATTCTTGCTAGGTGCCTTTATTGCAATAAGAGTTCAAGAAATTCCTCCATTTACATTAGGAAAACGGGACACTGCAGCAAATTACCTATTTGTTCGTGAAAGATGTTATGGTTTGTGTATATGTACGCAAACCTTACAAAAACTAAATGCAGCATCACTTCAGTTGATTTAATGACTTCCAGAACAGTGAGCATGATTGCATGAAGGTTGGCTAAGTTATTCCTGACCTGTTGGCAAGTACCCTGAAAAGTGACAACAGATAACCTATATAAACTGACAAAGTTCTTCAGTGCAAATATGGAGAATTGGCCTTCATGAAAAGGATCTAAAATACACTCAAAATCACTCCAGTTCTTAAAAAGTAAAAAAAAATAAAAAAATCGATCCCAATATTGGTTAGTAAGTTTCAAGCAAGTAAATTGCTACCAAATAACCCCTACTACAAACATGAATTTCATTCCCTTATTTAGCCCAGTATTACTTAGTCGGCATGAGTGGGCAGGTTCAAATAGATTGAAACTATATTTTGACTGAGCAGATTAAGAAACTGATTGGACATATTTTTATAAAACATGATAAATAGGTCTGGTGATAAAACATCCACCACTCACTTAACACTCCAAATGCTCTGCCTTCTTCCCGCAGTCCAAAGACTTGTATAGTAGGTGTATAGCCTTGTTTAGATCTGTCACTAAAACTGTGTCTTACATTTTTTTTTTTTTTTTTCCTTTTCATTGTGTGAATAACCTTTTAACTTGTTCTTGTGGAAATGAATGATACTGCTAAACAATTAACATTACAATTGCAAAAATAAAGGTGAAGTACAGGACATTTTGTTCCTTTAAAAATGTTGGCAGTTGCATAAATGTATTCAGTAGTTTAATATAGTTCAGTGTTTATTTATACAGTAAGTGTGGCATTCAAAGAAGAAAGAATTACCAGTTAAGTTGCAAGCTTTAGCTTTCGTATTTCCTCAAAGAATAGAGGTGATAAATTTAGTTTAACATTTTAAAGTTACTTTAGATCCCATATCTTCCAGTTTTCCTCACATGTATACAAAATGTGATCTGCCAGTAGAAACTTACTGTCAGGAAAGCAGAGGTAGGATAACTGCAGTACAGAAAGTATTCTAATTTGTTTCTAATTTTTTTTATTTTAGGCAGACTGCTTTATCTGCCAATTGGCTGATAGCTACTAGATTGTCTAGAGTGGGACACCTTACAGGGAGTGAATTTAAAAAAAAATAAAATAAAAAGATAGGGAGAGAGAGTGAGTGTGTGCTGTGGCTGATATTACGGCTGAGCTCTGAAAGACCTGATCAGCAAGATGAAGTTAATAAGGAAACTTTTGCCCAGTTATCGGCACCTTTACAGCTGGATTGTTGGAAATGCTGTTGAAATTTAAAAATGTGGTGCATTATGAAAGGTAGGGAAACTTTGAGGAGTGTTTTTTTTAAATTCAATTTACATCTGTATTAAATACATGGTAGCATCAAAAGTGAATTAGTGGCAGAATGCATATGTGTGTGTCAGTTTAAGGTACTTTTTCAGATACAACAGAGTTGGAAGAAGATGCTTTCTTAAACTTCAGAGTTGTGACTTAATATTTCATATATTGCTGTATTTGTATTATGAGGTAGCTTTTATGTCATGCAAGTAATCTTGCCTTTTATATAAATTATACTTTTAAATGTCTACAATATGGTGGGCTTCAAGTTGTATAAAAATTTAATTGAACTTCAATGAATCCTAGTGTTTACAGACTCCACTTGATGAATCTGTTCATGAGACCCACTGCAATGGACTTGTCATAAAATCAAAAATCTGATTCAGACCGGCCAATTTTCTATAAAAATAGTGGTGATTAGAACTGGCCTCAAATCTCAATTTGTGCATCTTTAAACCCCAGATATCTATTACAGGTATATATATGCAAATATTTAAAAATCCAAAAATATCTGTAATACTTTGGTCCCAGCATTTCAGATTAGGGATGCTCAACCTGTAATTTCTTCCTGAAATGTCTGGTGTCAAGTATAGTATGGCACGGCATTCTTGACTTCCTGTGGTAGGCGGATCTCACCCTTTATAAAAGAGTCTAAACCTTTTTAGAAGGTGATGTCTCTGGCTTTGGTAATAAACATTATTTGATGGTTTCATCATCTTCAGCCAACTAACATAAGTTTGTAGTGCCTAATAGCACTTGATATGGGCTTAGATGCAGAAGGGAGATTCTGGTATGCCTTCTGAAATCAAGAAAATAATAATATTCCATCTCTCTATCAATCTTCATTCTGGTCTTATTACTAATCATCATTTGACATTTTTGAGTTTTAAAGTAATTCTGGCAACAAACACTGATGCCAGTATGAGCAATTTATTGGATAAATGCGCTGCACATCCGTGTCAACTCATTCCTCAGTCTATGCCTTATGTAAATTTGCCTTTATTTTAAGTTCAATTGACAATTTCAGCTTATTAATTCTGCTATTAATGAATATTATTCCACTCATTTGTGCTGTGCTTGGTGGCTAAGGGAGCTCAACCAAGGTGGTGGTTGGTTTTCCTTTATTAACGGATAATAATAAGCCAAATTTTAAAGATTGTCTTTGTTATTTCATGTAGGTTTTTTAATGAGTATACAGTAGCTGTGTGTTCTTCAATTGAATGTGAAGAACTGAAAGTGGTTCTGCATTAGAGTTCGCGACTAAGGCTGTGCAGGAGCTCTCGGGTGATACGAGTGAACACACTCGTGTGCACACACGCAAAAAGTTTAAAAAAATAAATAAATAAATAAATAACTGGAGGAAAATCTGGGCTTTGAACCTAGTGATGTCATGTCTATGAACTCTGCCTTGAGTAATTTAAAAGGTTAATTCCATCTTTGTCTCACAGTACCCTATCTGCAGGGCTTCATTACCTCATTCTCTTCCGTATCTTTAACCTGGGCCAATGTGAAGTTTACGTCTGTTTATGTGGGTTCAATGTAACCCCATCCTCTCATTACAAACTCTTTAAATCGATCCATACCAGAATCGGGACTGCCAGAAACCACAAAGTTCTTTTTCTTATGATGTTGTGTTTATTTTTGCCTCTTTTACAACACAGATTCCTACATTTAATTCACTGCTCCAAATTTTATAATAAAATATTGCTGATAAAATATCGAAATGCTAATGTCTTTGAATTGCTGGAGAAGCTGAATTTGAATAGAGGTTAAATACTTACTAAGACAACAATCCAAAGTCGTGAGTTAAATTCGAGAGAGAGAACTATAAATTAATAAGGCTTTGAAATAACTGTCACAGTCTGACTGCAACCATTTTAATTTTGGAAAATTTCTGGAGAGATCACAAACATGCAGCGTTTCTAAAAATGTGTGTGTTTGTGTGTGTGTGCTTGTTCTAAAACAAACCTCAGGAAGCTGTGAAATTCACTATAACATAAAAGGTTTTAATAAGTACACCATAATTATCATTGCACTAGAGAACTGCTGTATTTTCCATGTTGGCAAGAAGTGCAAGTAAGAATTACAATATACTGTCTAAAAAATTTAATTAATTTTACTGCTATATTTTTTGTTAAATAAACAAAATTAATTAAAAATGTGCCTTATGTGAATACTATACAAATTTTGCTTGGTTTGTTTCACTTAAATCTTTTGCACCTGAAGGCTATACCAATAATTTATCAGTAAATTACTGGGTTAAGAGCTTGTGTGTACAAAACTGAGTCAGGAACCCCAGAAAGTCAATTTGACAATTTCACAGGTTGAGGCCTAGTAACAGTTTTTCAGGTTGGTGTAGGTCTTTGTAAAATGCATCCAAACCAAAGTCAAATTGTTTGAATATTAAGTTTGCTATTTTTCTTGTCCATTATTTCTTTAATTCAAGTTCATTAAAGATGAACACTATATTTGTAACATAGATCCCCTCACTTGAGATTTTAATTTGTTATTCCTGCCAAGTCTAGCATACATCACATTATTTTTTTCTTTTTTTAGTTTGAGTACTTGTAATTTTTGGATTCATTGTCCTATTTTAAAATGCACACAATTCTCCATTGCCTTAATTCTAATGTATTGGTAATTGATGTAAGCAAATTCAATAGTTTTGTTATATATGCATATGTAGTATTAATAATCTTGTAACAGTGATTGAATTGCCTTGGTTTACAAACTTCTGGGAAAGTTATTTGAGCAGCATATCATTTCTAAATTTGAAGTTGTTGCATTTTAATTCGTTTAGTTTTTTTTTTTTTTATCCTTTCATAGTATTTTTTTCTATTTTAGTCCACAATTTCAAAAAATGTAATTTTACATATTACTGTTAATTTATGGTTTTATAAATTTTTTTGCTAATTTTTTTTTTAATGCATTATATTTTAATCACATTTTTAAACATTTTTTTTTTACTTTGAATGCAGAATTGTAACTGCAAGGTTCTAGTATACAAGTTTTTAATGACTTTTAAAATGACAATTTGTTTGTAGCATCGAGTGAAGAGGAAATGACCAACCGAAAAGCATTGGAGGAGTATGTTTTGAACCCTGAACGTACTGAACCTATAATTGGCAAGTACAGTTATTCTGTTTTGTGAAATCCTGATATCTTAAATTGCACTCTCCCATCCCACCATCAACGTCCCCTAAATTCACCAAATCCACTTTCTGGAATGAGCATGTGAAAGAAAATGGGTCTTCCTGTGTTATGGTAAAAAAAAAAAAAATGGTCACCCTGTTAATTGGCAGGAATAGGCAGAAAAACTGCAATATTATAGAAGACAATCTAGAAAAAAATATTTTGTAAAACGTTTGTTTGGTTATGGTCAGTGAGGGTTAATTGGACAAGATCACTAATATGTTGTGATAGAAGTTTCAGTTTACAGTTGGATACAACTGTGCATCAAACTTGGTTTCTCAAAGGTTTACTTTTATAGCTCATTCATCCCCATCCTGATGATCTTCAGCTGGCAGTGGTGTACTTTGATCAGTCTTGATTCTTTATACATTTATAAACAATATGTTCATTATATTTTAATTGGCAAAAGTCATATAAAATGTGTGATGTCATCAAGGCATTACTTCATTGCCAAAGGAATGAGCTGGCATTACATCATTTATACCATGAGAGCTTATAAAAGAGGCAAGTCTGCACAGTTGCATGTGCTTTTTCAATCTAGTGCAGCAAAAGGCAAGCAGTCTTTTTAAGGATTGCAAATCACTTCAAAGAGCCATGTAAAGAACAGAGAATCGATCTATTGTGGCGCTCTCCACTGACGTAACGCTTTAAATGCACCTTCAGAGAATGAATTTGCTTATGTAGATAGAAAGCATTTACACTTTATTAATGTGCTGCTCTATAGTGCACAAAAAGTATTGTATTGTTCAAGCATGTAGTATGCTACATAATGTGGCACACGATCGCAGCTTGCCCATACCTGAAGAGATGAGGTATGTTGAACCTGACCCTGACCTTTGAAATGATCGGCCCAATTGGACAGCATTACAACTTCATTTGAATGTAATTAGCAGAATGTAATAATAGGTAATCATATACAGTGTTTTATTTTTTTTACCTATTTAATTTGTAGTCAGTGTCACATAGTACAACCCTTATTCCTCTGTTCATTTTCCACATCTCTTACAGCATCCACTATTGCATTTTGTCACTCCAGAACAGCATCCATTAGCACACAGCCAGATGGTCGCCCAGTGGTATCAGACAAAAATGTGTGCAGCCACAAAACACTTAAAGGAAGGGGCTGTTTATATTGATTTGCATATTTGAATATGCAAAGTTCTGGGAGTAGTCTGGGAAGGGCTGTACACATGTGCACGTGCCCCAGGTTTCAAGTTCATTGGAATTTATAAAGGGGATGTGTGTGGAACTTGACGTGTGCACAGTGTTATGCATCTGAATTTTTTTTTTTTGTGCATACACACATTTCCAGTGTTGTTTGTACTACATGTTTTAGTGTGAATTCTACACGCAGTGTTCTACATCAGGCCCCTGGTGTCCTGGGCTTAAATTCAGTGCCCAGTGGATATTTGTATGGAGCCTGCACATTCCTCTGTATACTGCAGTTTTTTTTCTGTCACACTCCCAGTCCATCATTGTGCTTCATAGGTTAATTGGTGATTTCAAGTTGACTTCAGCTTGAGACCATAAGGTTGTGTTGACTGGGCTTTGCAATGCACTGTAACCTGTCAAGGTTTGTTTTCTGTCTCCATTCATGTGCAAGGTAAAAACATCGTAACAGTGTTTTTCTTTTATGAATTATTTACCAGAATTCATGTTCTTTATTATTCAGGACTGCAATACCTAACTGAGTATCGGAGCCCTGGAAATCAACATTCCTCCTACCTGTGTACACTCTGTGATGTCCGTTCATGCCTGGATATAATTTTTCATGTCACTGGTGCAAAGCATCGGCATAATTATCTGGTAAGTGGTAAAGTTCTGCAAAGAACATTTTTGTTGGTAAAAGTATGTTAGATGCAACATTGTTTCCTGTTATACCTTTACTGGACAAATTTCTAATCTGTTTACACTCCTTTTACAGTTTATCCTTTGATTTGTGTGTGTTGCATATTTTATTCCATTTTTACTTAACGCCAAACGGCAAACTAAGTTTAACCTTCATTTGTCATATTTACCTATATTTGGTTTGCCTTGCTTTCTTGGCTGATTGATCTAGTTTAGTTATATTTGCATTTAAAACTATCTATTCTGGTACATTTGTATCTGAATTGGTTCATTATGAAACATTCTTAATCCTTTTCAGTCCTGTGTCAATTTTTGGAGCATGGCAGGATATCTTTTATAAAAATAAAAAGATTAAGAACACCAGTCTCTTCACAGAGTGCCACTTTACATTTGTTTCTGGCCATGCTTAATTCTGAATTTTTTTTTTTTTTTTTTTTTTGTAATTTACTGTGCTTAAGTAAATTCTGTACCTTTCCACCTGCACTCACAATATGATTACAAGACGTCCCTTTTAAATTTCATCAAAAACTTTTAGAAGGTCAGGACCAACTGCATTAGGTACTTCTTTCAAAATATTATTACGGTTTTTTGTCTATGCTTATGTCGAGTCTCGGATAAATTGCCTTTCATGTACAACTGTTTCACCATTGTGGCCTTTTATAGGCAGTTTTTTTATTGATTCCACAATAGTCCAGCACTTACAAAAAAACAAACGGTACACCCAGATGAGTATTAATGTCAAAGTATAACTTGCAACACTACCAGACAATCCTATACTTCAAATGTCCCCAAAATACATCTTATTTAATATATGTAATGTGCCTTGTATCGGTGCCTTATGAAACTTGTATGTTGATTAATATATTTGAATTTTTTGAAAAATTGCCTCATACCTTTCATCAAAAAGACATTTTCTTTATTATGTGCAATACGTACATATTCATAAAGTTTTTGGTCACACAAGAAAATTATTTTTAAGGTAGTTTGGCAGTGTTTGTTTCTTCATTTAAAATAGTGTATTACATTAGAATAAAGATGAAAGTACATTAATAAAGTAACAAGAATATCTTGTTTCTTGAAGCAAGTATTTTTATTTGGCCTCCATTATAAAGAAATTTACTTTAGTGTATTAGAATTCATTTGTGGTCCATCTGCAAACTTCTTTTTGAAGTAGGTATTAATTTTGATTGCAGTAGGTATGAAACTTATTTTGTCTTGTTTTTTTGTTTAATTATTTGTCTATGACTTCTCACTGTTTAACATTCAGTTTATTGAGAGCCTGAAGGTAAATCTGACTCTTCTATTTTAAAATCTGTAAACACAGGCCTTTTACTTTTGCCAGAGGCATTTAATTTATTTCTTCTTTTACAAATATTTTTACTAGGTGTCTCCCAAACCCCACCCCCCCATTTTAATATTGCACATTTGCAGGCTACCAGCCTCTACAGAATTTCTATTCATGTATTTTTTGAAAGATACACATTTGTATAGTTAATAGTTAGCCTCTCTGGGCACTTTAAACACTTTATCAATGGCTTGTTTATAATTAACATGTTGGTACACTTTTCTTATTTTGTACTTGCATCCATCCATGTTATGTGCCCTATCCAGTTCTTGGTTGGATGCAGTTTTTAATTTGTTTAATTTTAAATAAAGCACCTGGGTGATGTATAAAACTTTGTTAGACATGGAAACATACCTAAGCCATTTCTTGTGCAAAAGTCAGTATTTATAAAACACCACCTTTCTGTGAAAATTGTCATAAAGTTATGGAAAGTTTCAACTATCCATTGAGTCCAACTGAAATGTTTTTAGTGTTGGCATTGTAGCGACTTCAGGCAGCAGAACAGTGAAGTGAACAGAAAATGTAATTTCTTTGAGCATTTAATAATGTGTTAGTCACATTCTTATGTCCATCCATCCATTTTTTGAACCCTGTTCTTATAAATATGTAATGGAACAGGGATCACATGATTTCAGCAGGATCGCCTCTGCAATGTAAGCTCCAGCGTGGCACAACGCCAAAAGGATGGCTCCAGGATGTCTAAACTGTCTTCATCGCATAAAAGGACACAAATACCATTTAATGATATTTATATGACAGAAAACTTTGGTTTGCTTATGTATTTTAATTGTGGCAAAATCTTTTTTTTTTTTTTTTTTTAAAGTAGTTAGAAAATGTACGCATAGCATAACTTTGGGCGTGACTAGGTTAACTGATTTGAAAGTTGGAATGTTCTTTGCCTCATCAAAGATACAGATATCACAGTTTTATTTAAATATTTTGTCACAGTGTGATATGTGATGCAGATTTACCAAGACCGCCACGCCACTGTTTATACAGTCGGGCCATAGCCACATGCACTACCGTTTCAGTCGCATGAATACCAACTGTTTTGCCGACATGAGCATCTTTCGTGTAAAAGAAAAGTACTGAATACAACAGATTCAAGTTGAAATAACCTCTCAAGCTAAATCTGAAGCTGTGACTTACCAGTAACTGAAAAGAATTTCTCCGTTTGGCAACATGCAAGAGAAAGTTAGTGAGCACAGCAGATTATACAGTAGTATTCATTGATATATCCTTCCATACATCCTCTAAAACTGCTTATCAAGACAGGTTGCAGCTTAACCCAATCCTGGTAAACAAAGAGCATTGGCCTGGACAGGGTGCCAGCATATTGCATGGTAAGGGCATACATCATTGGATGATTTAGCATCACCAGTTCACCTAACCTATGTTTGGACTGTGGGAGGAAACTGGAGAAAACCCACATGGACCCATGTGTACACTCCATGTAGAGTGCTCTCGGAGTGTAACCCCCTATACTCCTTCCTGCAAGACAGTGGCACTGCCACACCATGCACCTAATTAATTTATTAAAATATTTTCATTAACTGTGCCCTTAAGTTTGGAAGAAAATCCTTTATTTGAGATCTGGTTTAATAACATAGTGCATCCATTGGAAGGACCAGAACTCCCTTGCCACTCCTTAAACTCCACCAAATGTCAGTAATCTCTCAGGTTCACATTAATTGAGTTTTCTGTGTTCTCCCATGATTTAAAAATAGACATCACTCAGTAACATGGCCCAATTTATACTGTGATTAGGTCATGAGTATTATGAAACCGCATGGTGTGTGTGGTTTGTTTGAACCATACATGGTTATCGTAAGAGGTGATAATGAGTGACTAAACGTGCAACCATGATCACATAGTTTTTATAAAACCAAGTTTGCATGAGACCTGGTGTACATACAGTTTTATAAATCTGATTGTTTTTGTGCTTAGGCAGTTTTTTTCTTTTCTTTCTTATACAACATTTAGTGTGGAATCTAAGCAAGTTTTTATACATGAGTCCCCTGGATAGTGATTGAAGTTTTAGTGTTTGTATTTTAGATTAGCATTTCAAATTAGTTGTGAATTGTACTGTTTCATTTGTTAAATGGATTTTTTTTCCAGAATTTTGTTTTTCTGCTTTCTCATTGTTGATAGTTGTATTCTAAATACAGTATATACTGTGTGTTCCTTTTGTAAACTATGGCATTTTATTCAAAATTCTTCTACAGAAAAAGATGCATCCAGATTTGATTCCCCTTGATGAGCAAGAGGCTGGACTTGTGAAGATGCATTCATTGTTGAAAGAAAAAGCAGAAATGATTGAATGCAAGGAGGGTTGTGGAGAAGTGAAGGTACATTTTATTTACTGCTTGGTCAAAGTACCCACCATTGCCTGCTTATTTTTTAGAATGGGTTAAGAAAAGAAAACAAAGGTTTATACAGTTTTTAAATGGTGACCCTGTTGTTGGCTGCCCCGTTCATCATCTAAACTTTGTCTGTATTCTCAAAAGTCAAGAATTTCTTATTGGCTTCAATTTGGAGTTCAGAATTCTGATAACTCCTTGCTGAGTTGTAACCATGAGCACCCTGTCTGTCTGTCTGACTTGTCCTATTAGTTCAAAGTGGACAGTTAGTCGTTCATAAATAGTAAAGAAAAGCCAACAAAGAAGGAGTTAAAAAAACAAACTTTGATTTTTACCTTGTGTTGTGCTGCACTTCCACTACTGATCAAGACTCGCACAACACCCCCCTGCAAAAGCACAAGATACTTCTTTTCATATTACAATAGATATAAGCAGCATGTGGTATTTCCTGGTCACTAATGTTAAATACTGATTACATTGTCAGCTTGGCTGACTTACGTTTGTTTGGATGTTTTACTTGCTTTCTGCCAAAAAAATAGCACATGGTCCTAGAGAGCAACTGTGCCATATTTGGTACAGATCAGTCAATGGTTATAGGATTATAATACTTGCTCTGAGTAAGCAGGTGGCACTGGTGTGCAAACTGGCACACACAGGAAACAACAAACCTAATGGGACTCCAAGGGTCAAAATGTACGGTACCAAAGTAGTCTGCCTTGTCCATATGGTCCTAGAGAGCAACTATGCCTGACTGTTCCAGGTAGGTCAAAGGGTGTAGAATTGTATAGGGAACAGACATTCTGTTTTATATATAGTATGTCTAGGTTGTTTAGCAAAGAAATATTTATCAAGTTAAGGGAGAAATAATCAAGTCAGTCACTCCAACTGACATCATGATACACTGCTAAGTGAGCTATACATTAAGTTTATAATTTTGATCACAAAAATAAGTAGTTATAGGATTTTGCGTCAATATTTATTTTTCAATTTTCAGCAGAAATCTTTTTTTATTTAAATAAACACCCTCTCCTCAGGTGCAGATATTTGAGAAGCCCAAAGAACTTTTACGGAAACCAGGAAATACAAGGAAGTATATTTTTATTTATTCATG
>JANRMT010062844.1:2056273-2085342 GCA_026402145.1 Polypterus bichir lapradei
TTCGAAAAGAGTGGCTTGACCAGTTTCCCTGGCTAAGATACAGTAAAGCCGATAATATAATGCACTGTATTTACTGTAAAGAGTGTGGGAAGACCATGGCCGGCAGTAGTGCATTTGTGACTGGTTCTAATACATTTAGAATTGAAACGCTGAAAAAGCACAATGCATCTATAAAACACATTACATGCCGCGATAAATGCACTGCTCAAGTGTCCCCTCTCCCCGCTGCCTTTCAGCGGCAGGCAGCAGCAAACAGATCATCAGACGAGGCCGAGATGATAATTAAGTTTAACGTTGCCTACAATATTGCAAAAGAAGAACTTCCTTCACTAAATTCAAGTCTGAAATAATTCTTATGAAGAAAAATGGCTTGAACGTAAACCCGACGTACAGCAATGATGTCGCGTGCGGCCAATTTATAGGAGTCATCGCAGATTCATTGAAAAAAAGACGTCTGTGCAAATTGCGAACAGTGCGTACATGGCATTCCTGATCGACGGAGACACGGATATCGCCACAAAGGAATGCGTCATTGTGTACGGTCGTATCTTGCGGAGGGGAAGACCGGTGAATATACTTATTGGACACATTGAGGTCGAGCATGCTCATGCCCAAGTCTGGAAGATTTTGATGCTAGAGAGAGTGTGGCCAGCTGGTTTAGTCAAGGCCAAAGACCAAGAAGGCCAAACTACAGGAGTTGGCCATCCGAGGGGCATGTGACTGCAATGGAGGATAGTCCATGAGATGTTCAGTTTGAAGCCCTTAAAACACTTAATTTAGATTTTCTTTTTAGTTAATTTATCTTGAGATTTTTTAAGTTTAAATTTCAGCTCAGTAAAGCACTTTAAGCACCAACACTTTTTCAGTAAGTTACCTTTCTTGTAGAATTGTGCTTGCCTTCAAATAAAGAACTTTATATTGACCAGATTGTTAGTTAATCATTTACAAGTCAATATTGCCTATATGGACAGCGATTTAAAATAAATAAATAAATAAAGTGAACTTGTAAAACTGTGGTGTTTAAATGTGATGCGGTTGAAAATTTGGGTGCACCTAACTTTTGTGCTGGTGCACCTAAGGAAAAAAGTTAGGCTAGAGCCCTGTAATACTAGTACATGTAACTAATTTGACCCTATCAGACAACACAAGCCTGTCACTTAATCCCCTATTAGACTCTTTAATGAACCATTGGTTGGTTGACTATTGATCCCTATGGCAAGAGCTAGCTTGACTGTGTGGTAGATAGGGGGCGCTCTCGCTCCCTTGAACCCCTGTCCACGACTCCAGACACCAGGTAAAAGTCCAATACTTGACTTTATTTAAATGCCACAGTACACAAAGCACCCTCTCCTCCACTATATTCATAAACAAACACCAATACACAATAATAACAACCCTCCGACTCCCAGACGCGTTGCCACCCTTCCACCCAGCTCAGCTCACTGTCTGAGAGCTCCCACAGTCCTTTTATATCTCCTGACCTGGAAGTGTTCCTAATCCCCAGTCCATTTGACTCTCAATCACTTCCGGGTCAGGTACAAGTTCTTTTCTTCACCCCGGAAGCCTGTCACTCTTCCTTTGACGAACTTCCGGGTCATAGGGCACAAATAAGTATTTGGTCCTCCCTGCAGCTCCCTCTTGCGGCCCCTGTGGTATCCAGCAGGGTCTTGTATAAAAACTACATAGTCCATGACTCCCTGCTGGTCTTCGGGGCACCTCCATACTGCAGGGAGGGTTCCATCTGGCGGCCTGGAGGTATTGGCCAGGATGACAAGCCGGCCACATCTCACAGTATTCCTCCCCCAGTGGAAAACCATGGTTTTTCGCATCTTGTCCCCCGAGGGACATCACCCCCCAAGGTGATCCAAAGACCGGGTCCCGGCGATGCAGTCGACACTCCCGTGCAAAACCTAGGAGGAACAGTATAAGAATAAATACTTTGGCTCCCTGCCCTCCTAGGACAACCTCTCCACTCGTGTCAAGGTCTGCGGCATTCATAACACAGCCGCGGTCCCCTTGGTAGTCTCTCTCGGCTGGACTTGAAGCACCTAGGTACTTCTAGCTCTGCCCCTTTCTCCTCTGGGGAGAATTCCCCGGCCGCCTTTGCGCTTTTGTGGCCCTTTTCTACTTTGTCAGGAGACCTCTGTTGTATTTTAGAGATCTCCTGTTTCATCTGGGGCTTATCCACAGTCTGAGTCTCTCTATGAGATAAAGAGAGACTCTTTACTGTCTGCACCCCTTTAGTTTTATACATGACCGGTGGCGGCGTCTTTAGGACCGCCTCGCTCCGGGAGCTAGCACTATCCAGCTGCCCCGGCTCGATCGATCCTTTCTCCGACCGGTCTGTCATTGTACCGACCTCACTTGTAGGGTACGCCATGTATTGGCACCCGCTACTTATTAAACGCGGGCCCTGATCACACCGCGTCCCTCTATTATGTATGATACGGGTCTCACTTACCTGTATCGCCGCATTATTCATTACGGGAGGCTCCCCACCAAATCGCCGCACGTAGGCCCTCACCTTCTCCAACGGCTCTCTGGCTGCAGCTCCCAAGTCCTCAATAATTTTCTCAATGGTCTTCAGAACCTTTAAGAAACTTACTACGGGCTCGATAAGTTTCTCGAGTTCCCGCAAATTAATAACATTATTTACTTCGGCCGGCAGAAGACTCACTTCCTTGTTTGCCTTACCTGCCAGCCGGGAGCCAATGAGCACGCCCGCTTCTGGTACGTGCTCTGTCAGGTCTCCCGGAGGCTTCTGGGATTTGGAGTTCTCTGAGGCCGAGGATCGGGTCGCTTCTTTCAGCGGACTGCGTTCTGTCTTTTTTTAATTTATCGACATCCCGAACAGCCATTTCCCGATCCTCCTTACCTTTTTTGCGGGGTGAGGGGTGCTCCGCTCGCCTCCCCCTTCCCTTTCGGAATGTCCAAGTCCTTTTCGACAGGAGCAGGCCGACGTCATCGGGGCAGTCTCCTTTTTCCCTCGGAGCCTTCAGGTGATCATCTCCGAGGTACATGCAAGGAACAAAGCGAGTAATAATTAATGGATTTTCATTAACGTTCCCGGCACGTACCTCAGAGCGATCGGTGGGTCCTGGAGGTTTCTCCGGACTTGTAAGGCCGCTCTTTAACTCCTCCCAAGCATCGGCCTTTGCAGCTAAGGCTCTCCCGCTGGCGTTGTCGCTCTGTTTGCCCTTCCTCTTCCCCATTTTGGACTCGGATTTTTCGGGTTCTGGCAATGCTGTGGTGATTCCTGACGCTGTAGTCTTCTCGGGGTTCACTGCCCACAGAAAATTTTGATTCAGGTCCTCCGCTATAGACGCTGGAGAATTCTGCCGACTACGCCACTGTGGTAGATAGGGGGCGCCCTCGCTCCCTTGAACCCCTGTCCACGACTCCAGACACCAGGTAAAAGTCCACAAGTTGACTTTATTCAAATGCCACAGTGCACAAAGCACCCTCTCCTCCCCTATACTCATACAATTAACCAAATATACAATAAATCACAATAAACCAATCCTCCTAACTCCCAGACGTGTTGCCACCCTTCCGCTCAGCTCGCCATCAGGGAGCTCCCACAGTCCTTTTATATCTCCTGACCCGGAAGTGTTCTCCATCCCCAGTCCATGTGACTCTCAATCACTTCCGGGTCAGGTACAAGTTCTTTTCTTCACCCCGGAAGCAGGTCAATCCTCTTGTCCACGTGTGCTTCCGGGGCGTAGGGAAAATATCCATTATTCCTCCCTGCAGCGTCCCCTAGTGGCCCCCATAGCATCCAGCAGGGCTGCGCAAAAAAACTACATTGTCCATGATGCCCTGCTGGTCTTCTGGGAACCTCCATGCTGCAAGGAGGGCTCCACCTGGCGACTTGGGGGTATTGGCCGGGATAATGGGCCGGTCATTCACCACAACTTGCACAGGTAGGTTTTATGATTTGAAGTCACCAAAGCCATCTAAGCAAAAATGCAAGTAGGATGTTCCCAGAAATGCTGTGCAAGTATCTGGTTACTAAATGAAAAGTCCAGTGACGGTGCATAGCAGTTCTGAGATAACATGATACATGGAAGGTATTTTTTTGAATTTTCAGTGTAATTTGAATATTCAAACTGTTAACACAAATTGACATTTTTGAAATTCAGACCAGGGATAGCCTTATGATACAATGTAGCTAACTTATATTTTACTAAATATAAATTTAATTCAATGTTTCCAGGTGAAGTTAAAAAGGAAGAACCTCAAGAAAAAGCAAAGCGTAAAGCCACTTCTGCTGAAAAACGTAAGCATTTCAAATATCCTGTCCTAACCTGTAATATTTAAGTAAATTCTTGCAGGTGGAACAGACAAGAATTGCACATTATCCAAGAATTTGCTTCATTATGTGTAAATTAGATAATACAAGGGTTAACTTCCTGCTTGACTAATTGAGACAGATCATTAATGCTGCTCTGGCAACCTTGTATAGTTTTACATTTGTCAGCAAAAAGTTATTTACCTTTTTTTTCCTTTAGTAGAGTTGATGTTCTCAATTTTATACCTTTTAGCATAACCTCAATAACTACTGATGGTTAGTAGAAAATAAAGAGATTATCTTTGCATCTTTTAAATAGTGTATAGTCTGAGATCTCCATCTGTGTTTACAGGTGTTGTAGTCATGCCAAGCATTGGTTCTGTTAGTCAGCTGGTTAAGCAAATGCAAACCAATCCACGTTTTCTTAAACCCACAACAGTTAATCCTAAAAGCGTGCACTCTTTGATGGATCTGAAAATAGAAAAACCATCACTTGGGAAGAGGAGAGGTGCTCCAAATGGTATGTATGTGTTAAGAATATTATTGGCTTTTTACATGAAAGATGACTACAAAAATGAAAGCTTTTTTTCCCCTTGTCTTTATTTATTGAATTGGTTTTTAATGTGTGTGTTTTCTCTTTTTAATAAGGCTTAATTGTGCTAGTAAGCTCCCGGAGTTATGTGAATTAGACATGTTTCCATGGTTAAGAGTAGAAGCTTAATGTAAACTAAATGATATCACCTCTAAGATTACTTTAACTCCTTGATTTCCTGCCAGCATGGAGATCCTATGTGCCGTTTCATTGTAATGTGGCAACTTTTTTTGGGAAGTGAGAAAATATTCTTTACTAAATACACAAGCTATCCCCAGCCAAATGTATACAGTGAAATCTACAGTTGGGGATGTAATTACGTTTTTTGATGTTAGGTATAGTGCAGTAATAGACATGTCAAGACCTTCTATTGGCTAATGACTCCAAAGGGGATATGGGGCACTTCAAGAGACTTGGTTTGTTACAGTTTAATCCTGGGGCAAAGTTCTCGTCTGATTGCTGATTATGTCAAATTATCAGGAAAAACACCTTTACTACACATGTGCTTTATTTTCCAGTTATAACACATCTTAAAACAAAAGAGTAAATAAAGCCCATAACATGAAATAACAAACACATTACCTAAAGTTCTCATGATAGCACATAACTTAAATGCGGTACGTGAATACTTTCAATTTATGCTGCCTGATTTTTGACTTAAATGCACAACAAGTATGATGCTTTGGAACATCATTAATGTATGATTCTATAAAGTGAATATCATTTTCTATTGGACAGACTTGCCCTGCACTGTACAGAATTTCAGAACTGCATTATTACAAAGTATTAAAATTATTCTATGGTGATTCTTCTGTTACAATGAACTGCAGCAAATGTCTGCTACTTTATTCATGTCCAAGCCCTCTGTGCATGGCTGTCATTAATGGAATAAAAATACAGTAAAGTAAGAGCAAACCTCCTCTACATCTCTACTGCTTAATATGATCAAGTACTTTTATAATATGGTTAATTTACTAGAGGTTTTCATCAGTTTTTACACATTAAAATATGTTCGTTAAAGTAATAACTACCTTCAGTATTTCTATATAGTTTACAAGTGATGATCACATTTAAATGAAGAACCCAAATGAGTGTAATAGTAAATCAGAGCTCTTTGCATTGTATTATATAAAGTAAAAACAGGTGAAAGTTTTAGTTCCAAAGTTTAGCAGTATAATTAAATTGTTGCTTCATATATACTTTAAAAAAAACTTTGCATACTTACAATAAATTTAAAATGTAATTTGTATCTATTAGAAGTGCACTATTACATTTATTTTAATAATAAATGTATGTGAAATAGCTGACAAATACATTTAAAATATTTTTAGTACAGTATTTGGTATTTTGGTACTTTTTATTTAAATTTGCAAAATAGTACATTAAAATATAACTTGTACATTATAATATCAGTTCTATACTTTTATTTTCAATTACATGACCACTATGTAACATATATACACAAATCTACATATATACTCAGCAAAAAAAGAAACGTCCCCTGACTTTCAACTGTTTTTACTTTCAGTAGACTTAATGTGTAAATATTTGTATGAACACTAAAAGAGTCAACACCATAAGACATAAACTAAAAATGTTTCACAATGTGTCCCTGAATGAAGGGAGGCTCAAAATCAAAAGTACCAGTCAGTATCTGGTGTGGCCACCAGCTGCTTGAAGTACTGCAGTGCATCTCCTCCTCATGGTCTGGACCAGATTTGTCAGTTCTTGCTGTGAGATGTTACCCCACTCTTCTACCAAGGCACCTGCAAGTTCCTGGGCATTTCTGGGGGGGGAATGGCCCTAGCCCTCACCCTGCGATCCAACAGGTCCCAGACGTGCTCAATGGGATTGAGATCTGGGCTCTTTGCTGGCCATGGCAGAACACTGACATTGCTGTCATGCAGAAACTCACGCACTTTTTGCCACTCCTGTCTGGTCCAGCGAAGGTGGGTTTGTGCCCATAGGCGGCGTTGTTGCTGGTGATGTCTGGTAAGGACCTGCCTTACAACAGGCCTGCAAGCCCTCAGTCCAGCCTCTCTCAGCCTATTGCGGACAGTCTGAGCACTGATGGAGGGATTGTGTGTTCCTGGTGTGACTCGGGTAGTTGTTGTGGCCATTCTGTACCTGTCACGCAGGTGTGATACAGTAATCCCTCCTCCATCGCGGGGGTTGCGTTCCAGACCCCCCCGCGATAGGTGAAAATCCGCGAAGTAGAAACCATATGTTTGTATGGTTATTTTTATATATTTTAAGCCCTTATAAACTCTCCCGCACTGTTTATAAATATTCCCCGCAGCGTTATACAGCATAATCCCTTTGTATTCTCTTAGATATTAGGTAAGATTCATTGAAATTATGTATATAAACACACACTGTTTATATACAGTAAAACCTAAATATTATTTTAAAGATATTGAGTGTCTCCGATATCACATATGTTACAGCCATTACGATAGACAGGTCACCAGCAATAAATACGTACATTGCAAGAAAAATAGTATACAGTAAATGTATTAATTATTTATGGTTGCTCACCAACAATGACACGATGACTTGTCCGATTAACAATGAGTTTAATTTTACTGCACAACAAAGGAGAGCGTTACAGCCCTTGTAAAGGAGCCACTTCAGGCGATTGTGTAGCACTGCCGTTGTTCTTCTTCTGGCAGTCTTCAATTCAAATCCCTAAAGCAGATTCCATCCAGACTACTGCCTTATTACATCCACTTACAACTCGTTTTGCACCCTGGTTAAAAGGACGCTGCAGCCGTAGATCTTATATTCCTTTCCTACTTTTTAAATAAAAAGAATCGTAGCCTTCAACAAATCCAAAACGTTTACCTTTTCGGCAATCGTTAACATCTTCTTCTTGCGCTTGGGCACGGCACCTGAAGCAGTAGCAGATTGTTTTGGAGCCATAATGAAGGGCTTGACTATGCACAAAGATAAACACTAAAGAGCACAACTCTTTACACAGCGAAGCACGTTGATGCTGAATGAGCGAGATGAGACTTCCTGGTTAACACTGCATAGCTCCTGCGTGCTCTGATTGGTTAGCTTCTCAGCCATCCGCCAATAGCGTCCCTTGTATGAAATCAACTGGGCAAACCAACTGAGGAAGCATATACAGGAAGTAAAAAGACACATTGTCCGCAGAACCCGCGAAGCAGCGAAAAATCCGCGTTATATATTTAGTTATGCTTTTATATAAAATCTGCGATAGAGTGAAGCCGCGAAAGTCGAAGCGCGATATAGCGAGGGATTACTGTATTCGGATGTACCGATCCTGTGCAGGTGTTACACGTGGTCTTCCACTGCGAGGATGATCAGCTGTCCTTCCTGTCTCCCTGTAGCGCTGTCTTAGGCGTCTCACAGTGTGGACATGGCAATTTATTGCCCTAGCCACATCAGCAGTCCTCATGCCTCCCTGCAGCATGCCTAATGCACGTTCACGCAGATGAGCAGGGACCCTGGGCATCTTTCTTTGGGTGTTTTTCACAGTCGGTAGACAAGTCTCTTTAGTGTCCTGCATTTTTAGAACTGTGACCTTAAATGCCTACTTTCTGTAAGCTGTTAAGGTCTTAACGACCATTCCACAGGTGCATGTTAATTAATTGATTATGGTTAATTGAACATGCATGGTAACCATTGTTTAAACAATTTACAATGAAGATCTGTAAAGTTATTTGGATTTTTAAAACATTATTGTTGAAATACACAGTCCTGAAAAAGGGGCGTTTCTTTTTTTGCTGAGTATATATATTAGGGGTGGGACTCAATTAAAAAAATTAATCCAATTAATTAGAGGCTGTGTAATAATTAATCTTGATTAATCGTATGTAATCGCACACGTAAATTTGCCCCAAATCGCAAATGTGTTGTTTTAATTTAAAAGGGTTTTAGTGGGCGACAGAATCAAATAATAGACATGGACATGAATATTGTAAACTCGAGCTCTTTTAATTTCTGAAAAAAAAATGCTTTTAAACTGCATTTGAATTCAAAACAGAAACAAAAATATCATCCCTGGTTAAAATTGGGCAGACTTAAAAATAAAGTGGTAGTTTAAGTACTTTAAGTACATTTTCAGAATGGTATTGTCTTTAAATAATAATAACCAAAATTTCAACATAGTGCAGTTTTTCTTCTTAAAAATGTCAGAAACATAAAAGGTAATGTGACCAACTTAATCTTTAAACTCTCAGTAACCTTAGCCAAAATTATTTTGTACATTAGGCTAAAACAGTGTGATCATTAAACATTTTGTAATTAGATGTAATTAGAATTACTAACGGTCACGGAAGTCCAATGATCCTCAGTAAGAGCCACAAAGTCCGCTTTCTGTAATGCGTCTAATTTTGCTTGCTTTTCAGTGTGCACAAAACCATGCTTTTATTAAGGCTTCGCTCGGGTAGTTTTTTGAAATGAAATTTTCCTCCGATCAGTCGTAGGAATGCGCTTCATTCTGACTCTAACATTTTTGTAGCTGTGATGTGTGCATCAGTGTAATCGATGTACCAGGAAATCATGCATTGACAAAAGTTCCCCTTTGCTTGGAATTGAAAGTGTGATTAAATGCGTTATTTTTTGTTATGGAGTACATGCATCGAAGCTTCTCAGCTGTGCTTGTGCTAAGAAAAGGAAAGATTTTAAAAATAATGTAACATGTTTCTTAATTAACCGCATATTTTTTCATACGTCCCAAATCAAGGAGATGCGAGGTTAAAATTGAATCGAGAAGCGTGCGTACATACTCAGTACATCCCCTTTCGGGAATCGAACTTCGGATGTCGGCGCTAGAGGCGAAGCCTCTACAATTGCGCCACGGTGTGTGGCTTGTCTATTTGAGAGTATGTAGGTCTGTATGTATATATGTATATATGTATATATGTATATATGTATATATGTATGTATATATATATATATATATATATATATATATATATATATATATATATACCCTCTGGGCATTCTACCTAACATAAATGAAATAGTCTTCTTTGTAGTTAGGGTTCTTGCGGAGTCACTTGATGTTGATGGTCATACAGACTTCTGGCTTTTAATCCATCCATCCATCATTGTTGGAACATCACAGTGCTTTGTGTAGATGGGTACCAAAAGGGTACCGGAAAAGGAAACAGAAGAGAGAGTAGGGGTTAGTACAGATTTTAGAGCCACCATGAATAGTTATTCTAATGAGTTGGATATACCGAGTATCAGGATTTTGATTACACTGAAGTTATGAGAAGGCCATGTTAAAATAATGTGTTTTCAGCAGTTTTTTTAAAGTGCTCCACCGTATCATCCTGGCGAATTCCCATTGGTAGGCTATTCCAGATTTTAGGTGCATAACAGCAGAAGGCCGCCTCACCACTTTTAAGTTTTGTTCTTGGAATTCTAAGGAGATACTCATTTGAGGATCTGAGGTTACGATTTGGAATATAAGGTGTCAGACATTCCGATATATAAGATGGGGCGAGATTATTTAAGGCTTTATAAACCATAAGCAGAATTTTAAAGTCAACCCTGAATGACACAGGTAACCAGTGTAGTGATATCAGAACTGGAGAAATGTGCTCGGATTTTCTTTTCCTAGTTAGGATTCTAGCAGCTGCATTCTGCACTAGTTGCAAACAATTTGTCTTTTTTGGGTAGTCCTGAGAGGAGTGCGTTACAGTAATCTAGTTGACTGAAAACAAACGCGTGAACTAATTTCTCAGCATCTTTCAGTGATATAAGAGGTCTAACTTTAGCTTTGTTTCTTAAGTGAAAAAATGCTGTCCTAGTGATCTGATTAATATGCAATTTAAAATTCAGATTACAGTCAACAATTACCCCTAAGCTTTTTACCTCTGTCTTGACTTTTAATCCTAATGTATCCAGTTTATTTCTAATAGCTTCATTGTATCCATTATTGCCAATCACCAAGATTTCAGTTTTCTCTTTATTTAACTTCAGAAAGTTACTATTCATCCATTCTGAGATACAAGTCAGACATTGTGTTAGTGAATCAAGAGAGTCGGGGTCATCAGGTGCTATTGATAAGTACAGCTGTGTGTCATCAGCATAGCTCTGGTAGCTCACGTGCCCTGAGATAATCTGAACTAACGGAATCATGTAGATTGAGAATAACAGCGGACCCAGGATAGAGCCTTGTGGAACACCATATTGGATATCGTGTCTTTGAGTTGTAATTACCACAACTAACAAAGAATTTTCTCCCTGCCAGGTAGGATTCAAACCAATTTAAGACACTGCCAGAGAGGCCCACCCATTGACTAAGGCGATTTCTAAGAATATTATGATCAGTGGTGTCAAATGCGGCACTCAGATCTAAGAGGATAAGAACAGATAAATGGCCTCTGTCTGCATTCACCCGCAAATCATTTACTACTTTTAACGAGTGCAGTTTCTGTGCTGTGATTTGTTCTAAAGTAATAGTAATAAATAGTCAAATCTGAGTATCTTACGGTTTTGTTACTACTGGTATTCAGCAGTCGTTTTAGGCATCAACCACATTTTGGCCCCAGCTCCCTGTGCTACACGTCTAAAATAAGGTTCATGGCATCTCATTTTCCCATGCCTTTTCTAGAAGAGATGAACTTCTTCCAAACAGAGTCATTTACTAATTGTTTCCAGAACAGCCTGAGCCATCTTGGCAATAAGTTGTGACCAGATGACAGCATAGCATCTTTCTTCATTAGTTTTCAGAATGTGAAGTACCACTGTAAACTCAGTCAACAGTCATTGACCTTTTACCCCCAAGATACTGTTGCAAGGTAAACTTGTGAGCAACTTTGCATTAAACATTGTCTAAATGAACAATCCAATAATACTACAGAAATTCAATAACAACTGACTACTCGAATTCACTGTTTTTAGAAGCTGTATAGTGTGAGTGTGAGCCCTCACATTTTTTTTTCTCTGCGCAGCTCATATTAATTGGACCTTCTTCTCCACTAGTAAACCTTTAAACTGTATTTCTTGGATCTTGTGAGTAAACCCACATTTGTATGTTGCCTCTTCTTTGGACTGGCTCCAAAGTAGAGACCTCCTCTGAAGAGGAAGATCGGTTTTAGAGTCTACACACTTGCATGCACCATTTCCCCATCTGAAAAAATGTTACATTTTTTTAATTTAATTTTTTTTTTTCTATGACTCTGTTTCTCCTATTTTAGCTTCTTTACACTGGCTGCCTGTCAGTTTTCGAATTGATGTTCAAATCTTGCTGCTAGTTTTTAAATCTTTACATGGGCTTGCTCCTGCCTATTTATCTGAACTGTGTGTTTTACACCAGCCATCCAGAGTGCTTGGGTCTTCTGGTCAGTTGTCTCTTGTTGTCCCTTGTACCAAGTGTAAAACCAAGGGGGACAGGGCCTTTGCAGCTGCTGCCCCTCGCCTGTGGAACTGTTTACCTCATCATATAAAGGAGTCATCTACAATTGAACTGTTCAAAACAAGATTAAAAACTCGCCTCTTTTCACTTGCATTCAGTGACCTTCAGTAATACTGATGGTTTCCTGTTTGTGATCATATAACATTATTTCTATTTATTATCTATCTTATTTTATGTTCATATGTTTTATTACTATTTATGGTTTATTGTTTTTGTTTTTTTCTTTTATTCTATTATTGTAAAGCACTTTGGCTGCAGCATTACTATGTTGTTTTAAATGTGCTATATAAATAAATTGACATTGACATTAAATGTTGCAAGAACCATTTCTTTTACCAAGATCCAGTATGGCTGTATTTTCTCATTCTTGCCTGTCACTGAACTGGCAGTGCACGTGGCTCCCACCATCGTGAGAGTGATGAACCCCTTAAGCAGTTATAGTAAAAGTATTATCTGGGAAATCACAGCATGCTTATTCAAAATAAGCCTGAATAAAAAAATGTTTTGTTAAAATGGTAAACTGCCACCACTGTCGTCCTTTAAACTCATGAATAGGTAGCCTTTTTAAATACATTGCAAATGTGTGTAGGTTCAGCATGAATGAAATAGATGGAGAAAGGATATAAATCTATATATACACAGTAATGTATTTTCCTTACTCTTTTTCTTCCCTCCTTTTGTAGATTTTTCTTACAGAGAGGATAGTCTAAGGCCATTACCAAAGGAGAGTTTAAGTGATTTTTTTCCAGGTGATTGTACTGAAAATGTAAGCCTGTATCCTGGTGGTAGATTCGGTGAGAGTACTCCTGAAGATTTTCATAAAAAGCTACGTCTGAGTGATAAAACAAGATTCCATGAGTCAAGCCCATGGGGACAATTCGGAGAAGGCATTTCAGACAGAACATATCAAGAGAATTATCAGCCAGATCTTACTGGAAGCAGATTACACCAGAGACAACCTCATTTACATGAAAATATTGCACAGTGGAGATACAATGATGAAGATCCCTACATCAGAGAAAGATGGTTATATGAGGAGAATTCAAGGGAAAGGTTATATGATGATCCAGCTGCTTTGCAACGAAGACGGATTCGTGAAGAATCTCCAGATCGTTGGGCATTTGGCACTGAAGGCACATATATTGACAACCCTAACCAATGGAAAGCGAGCCAATATGAAAGTAGCAATCAAAGATAGTAAGTATGCCAGAACGTTTTTTCAGATTCATAATTTTATGTACATATGGCAAGTATTTTTTTTCTGTATTTTTATATAAATTTAATCCATTATCCAGGAATGAATAACCGTTCAGAGAGATCACAGTTTGAGACTCAAGATTGTGTTTCTGATACAAATGTGAGCAACACTAGAGCACCCATGGGACAGTCCTGTTTCATTTTCTCTTTACTTTGCACATCACAGATTATAAATATAGTAGGTCATGGCACTTGCAGAATATCTCAGAAGATTCTTTACATATGGGTTTTGTTGGTGAGGTGTACAAGGCGAAGTATAGGGGTCAGATGAAGAACTTTGTCTCTTTTGCAGAAAGAATTGTCTCCACCTTAACACCAGCAAAACCAAGGAAGTGGTTACTGACTTTTGCCTTACCTAATGCTTCTATGTCCGGTCATTATAAGTACTAGTGAGTCCACATCAGTGACAGACTGGACTGGTCTTGTAACTCCGAAGAACTATAAAAAGGGGCAGAGCAGAGTTTTTTTTGGGGGGGGACTACATTCCTTTATTTATGAAGTATCCTGCCTAGCCTCTCTCTGACATTTTACCACCCATATAATGCCTGACTGTGACTGCCAAGTCAGTGGTTTTTTTTTTTGTTTTTTTTTTAAATGTTCTTCCTTATTGTTCATTCTCCTTCTCATTTCTAAACCAGCATGTTTTATTAACAGTGGTGCTGGAAAACTTGTGAACCCTTAAGATTTCTTTTTGATTGCATAAGTTTAACTTGGAATTTAATCTTCATCCAAATTATAAAATAAAGGGAACACAAAATAGTACATTTTAATGTGACATTTAAGTTGGAAAAAGCAAATGTGCTGTTTGCATGTATTCTGTCCCTGTTATGTAAAAAAATAAATAAAAATGCGTAATGATGTAGCTGTTTTACAAATAGCTTCCACCAGTGACAAAAGAGCAAAGAAGTAAGAGAAGCAGACTATTGCTTTGATGCCACTTTACTCCAGTCTGTGCTACTAAGTGCATAACACAGGCTTGTTTGTGAAGGTGGCTGGACAGATGTCATTACTCAACAAGAGCCACATGAAATCACTTCTTGCGTTTTTCAAAAAGCATGTAACAGATCTATTTATGATGTGGAAAAATGTCTTGTGGTCCAATGAGACCAAGACGTAGCTTTTTAACTAAAGTTCATAGAAATGTGGCACAAATGTAACACTGCCCACACTACATAAAAGGCCACGACTACAGTGAGATATGATGGTGGAAATATGTTGTAGGCTGATTATGATCAGCACAGATTGGATATCTGGTTAAAATAGGAGGAATTATGGACAATGTAAATTACTGCAAGAGAACTTTTAAGTTTTGATAAAAATCTGAAGTTTGGGAAAATGTTTAATCTTTCAACAAGGCAGTGATTCTAAAAAATGTTTAAAATGACATTGGAGTGAGTTAAGGACAAAAACGTTAATTTTCTTTTAATGACCAAGTTAAAGACCCAATCTAGATCTGATTGACATTCTCTAATATTTGACCATTGCAGTGTTCAGTTTCATCTACCTAATTTGAAAACCTGGAGTAAAACACTTTGGAGGAATGGTCAAAACTCACCATATTACCATGTGCCAAGCTGATGCAAAAATCATTTGAGTAAAAGAAATGGCTGCCTAGGCAGTTCGCAGCACCTAACCAGTTTTTTGTTTCCTTTTTTAAGTGGTCTTCCTAGTAAAAATATGTAAACATTTGATATTAGGGCCCATTGCATTTAATCGTCCCACTTTTTTTACACTCGGTCAGTTAATGATCAAATGTAGAAACAGAATATTTTAAGATTTTTTGTTTTAATATTTTTAGTTTTTAACAAACCACATTCCTTTTAAATTATTTCTTCACTTTAGTGACTTGAATGTTCTATCCCGAAAAAGGCCACTACTTGATCACACATCGCCAGTCATGGTAAGTTTGTACAAAGGTTTTTTGTCTCCTCATTGATATTATCTTTGCTATCAAGGTGGATAATATGCAGATTCATTTACTTTCCCTTAAATATTCTTCTCATGACTTTTAATTTTAAAAATCTTATTGAAGTGTTTTTCACAACAAACTGTGTTTTTAAATTTGACTCCCTCTCTAGGGGCCTCATGTATAAACAGTGTGTACAAACGTTTCCACGCTCAAATCGCGATGTATAAAACCTAAACTTGGCGTAAAGCCACGCACATTTTCATGGTAGCTCCAACCCTGGCATACACAAGTTCTCCACTTGGTTTTTGCAAACTGGCGGCACCCAGCGTCAAAGCAGTGCTGCTGTTCCTGTGTGGTTACCCTTTCTTTTTTTACTTCAACATCCCTGATGTGGCGTTATCATATACACTGAAACTAACTGCATATTGTTTATTAGTTTAAGGCATCTGATTATAATTAACCTGTAACAATATAATGGTCCAGGGAATAGCCAAAGTATTCCAAATATCATGGCTGCTTTAGCGTTGTTACTGTCACTGCACCTTTTTCTTCTTTCAGCTGCTCTCGTTAGGGGTTGCCACAGCAGATCATCTTTTACCATATTACTATCACTGCACTACTCGGAGTATTTATGTCACTGCATCTGAGTGTGGAATCACAGATCTACAGCAGCTGATCGGAAAGAGAATTATCGGTATACAGCATCAAGTACACGCTGCCTCAGCCATGCTGCCTATTTGAACTGCACTCAAACAGCAAACACTTCAGAGCCTTTCCTGTATTGACCTTGCGGTTCAGAAACAGTTTCATCCCAAGAACTATAAACGCACTCAATCAGTCCAAGTGCTCCTTGTAGAGCTGTTTGTACTTATTAGTACAATCACCTCACTATAAACTTGCGATAGTTTTATAATATTGCACAACCTGTGCCACTTTATAAAGCGTGTATTTACATATGATGACGATATCATTTTTAAAATGAAATGCAGCAAAATGTTTATTATACAGATAAAACTTTAACTTCATTTAAATAATCTATATCGTTAGTAATTAAACATGTGCGGATACTGTGTCGCTGTACTAGCAAGGAGCTGGTGCTCCATTCACGGATTGTTCCTGCCTCGTGCTGTATTCTTGCTGGGGCTTGCGTGACACTGGAAGGATAGAATAATTAAACATGTACTACGAAGATATTTCAATGTTCCTTAAAAGTTTTAATGAATTGGTGTTCTAAGCTTACAATTGGCTTAACATCTATTACAGAGCTTATTGTGAGGCAATTGGGTATTTGGAGAAAGAAAAGTAAGGACAGGAATTGGGGGTTCGTATGTTTTGAAAGAGACAGTACTGCTGCAGTAAATTCATCGAAAGTTGCACACAGTGCAGCAAGCATCTTGCATGAGGCACGAACAATCACTGTACCACCATGTTCCCATGTTTAATAACATGCTTTAACTCCTATCAGTATGAAAATATCAAGTATACATCTCAGTATTTATTTAGAGAGCTGTAATATCACAAATGTAATGGATTCTGTGTCCTGTCGGAGGAAGAGAAAGCCTGTTTAAGAAGCATGTAGTGATTCACACACACAGAGCCACATAGAAGATCAAGTACAAAACAAAGTATTTAACATACTACTTTAGTTACGATGTGATTTGAGAAACTAGTTAATTAAATGATTTTTAAGATGAAGTTTATGATGTTCTACTTTAATGATAAAATAAACTATGTGATTTAAAGTGGAAATTTCTAGATTAAATTTGACATTTCAAGCTTTGTTTTCCCCCCACTGTGTGCCTATTTTTTTTTTTTTTTTTTTTTTCCTCCCCTCTGTACCCTAATAAGCTTTTATATGACACTCAGATGGTGGGCAACGACTCGCCTTTTCACGGCGACTTTGATATCTGACAACTTTTTTATTTCGTGCACTGTGTGACTTTGTGAACTTGAGTTTTCGAGTTTCTCCGACACTCTGTCACTTAATCAACTTCCTTTTGTTGTTTATACCACTGTTTAAACCAACAAATAGAACAATTTCAGCGAATACCAAATGGAGGCAAGGAAAACCGTACTATTTCCCCTCCCCATGATTTTGCCATTGCCTTTTCACAGAACGCTGAGCTTAAGGGCTATGTATCTGTGTATCCATGTATGTGTAATTGTGGGAGGAGACGGGGCGGGACAGCAGGCGCGTGCACGTGCGTTACTTTTCACTGCTGACTGGGATTTATGGAGCAGTAGAACTTGAAAGTTGGCGTTCGCACAGATTTACACATCTAGTTTTTTTTCTGCGCACGCACATTTCCTCTTTTGTCTGTATGCCATCTTATAGTGTGAATTCTACGTATGCCGTTATGCATGAGGCCCCAGGAGAGAGAAAACAAATTTTTAATGTTTGGAGACCATGTATACATTGTTTTCTATATATAAAAAAAAAAAAAATTATCAAGTCTTTTTTTTTCCCCTCTCCACCATTGAAATTGTTTCCTACTTTTTGAAAATGCTTTTTTTTTTTTGACTCTCCAGGATCCTAGTATAAGCGCTAAGTCTCCTAATTCTAGTGTGGTTCTGGCTGTTGCCCAGAAACTTGCCCGAAAACTTTTAGAGTATGAAGTAAAATCCAAGCAAGAAGCTTTCATGGAAGAGAAATCCAACCAAATGGTTTTTGTAAGTTGGTCTAATATTAAAGATCTGAAAATGTTTGGCTTGCTTCTGTTTTGTGAGTTATCTAATTTAAATGCAGCTATTTTGTTTTCTGGTCCACTTTAGCATTCTTATTTCATTTATGTTTTCCATAGTTCACAGTGAGGATTTTTTTGTTGTAGAGTTTTACAGTAAGTTTTTTTTTTTATATATATATCTATAGATATCTATATTTTATATATTTTTAGATATCTATATCTATCTCCAACCTGCGATATCCTAACTACAGGGTCACGGGGAGCCAATCCCAGCCAACACAGGGCGCAAGGCAGGAAACAAACCCCGGGCAGGGCGCCAGCCCACCACAGGGCATGCATACACACTAGGGACAATTTAGAACCTAACCTGCATGTCTTTGGACTGTGGGACGAAACCGGAGTACCCGAAGGAAACCCACGCAGTCACGGGGAGAACATGCAAACTCCACGCAGGGAGGACCCAGGAAGTGAACCCAGGTCTCCTAGCTGCGAGGCAGCAATGCTACCCACCACGCCAATGTGCCGCACTATCCATCTATCTATCATCTATGTCTCATCCAAAAACGTTGGTGTCTTTGCTTGAAAGTAGTTTGAATCGCACAAAATTGTGTGGGTTTATTTTGATAATAGTTCTTTAATTTAGAAATCATTTGAAATTAGTTCAATTTTAAAAAATGAAATATGTCATGAAATATTTCCAGACTTCTGTTATGTGTAGTAAAGTTGGTTAACTGGCGATTTTGTTTTACCTGTGAATGCCCTTTGAGTAATGAAAGGGGCATTTGCAGTTTTAATAACAATTTTTAAATGTATTTTTTTTTTTTTTTTTTTTTTTTAGCATGACCATGTCTCTCCAGAACCTTTTCCTTCTAGGCCATATGTGCGAGTAAGGTTGGATTATGACAAACCAGAAACGGGTAAGACTGGTTAGCTTAGGTTGCCATTGTGGTAATCATCTTATCTTTGTCATCTCCTTACATTTTGCATAATGCTTTGAAGGGTCAGGGCATGTAGGATATCCTAGCACAGGGCCCCCAACGACAGGATGTCTTGCTTTAAAGTAAGGACTATAGAACCTGCCTCTGTGTCCCATCAGTTTGAGGTTATTGTGTCTGCAGGCAGTTTCAGCACAGTATGGCACTTCTGTAATAATCTTGGATGGACCAATGTTTTGTATTAGTAGTTTTCTGATGTGGTCATTTAATGATGACCAGATCTTGGATCTTCATCTGTCCTGCTATGGTGCTGAAACCTTGCCTACAGTGGTGATACAGTGGAGCATCTTAACTTAATGTTTGGCAACACTGGAGCATGACAGGCCAATGGCATTATCGGTTGTTGTGGTGAAATATGCGGCATTTTAAAATGTTCAGAAAATGTAAGTGTGGTATTTATCATTTTTTGACCTATGTTTTCAATTTTTTTTCTATCACTGTACATTGTATACACACATTTTTGTTGATCAGTTTCTGACCATATTTTTGCTACTTGCGCTCCGGACCTGTCCTGGGCTCTAATGCTGTTTTTGTATCTGAGTTAGTATGTAAGGAAAGCATGCATTCTTACTTCAAGTATGTTTATCTTAGAGGTTTCTGGCAATATGTTATCTGACCCTAAAAATGCTGTGTTTTAAATTTGCATTTTCAGAGCATTTTTGTATGTTTTAGGGTGTGTTGAACATGCTTTTTCTGTCATGTCAAAAGTCTGCTTGAGGTTACATACCAGACCAGTGGACTCTGACAGCTTTCCAAACATTAAATCTTAACAAGTGTGTTTCTGTTCATTTTAGTATTTAAATGAAATCATCTTGGCTTAGAATCAAGTGATGAATCATTTATATCCTACTGCACAGGAATCTAATGAATTTCCATATTAGATTCCACAAGTTTGGAGATTATTCTTGGAATTTCATTGTTTTAGTTTTTCCTTACCTAGAGGTTAATAAGCAGTGGGCAGCCAAAATCTAACAAGGTAATGTCATACCACTTACAGCTTTGTCTATCATGAAAATGCTGATTATAAAAAGTTTAGCAGGAATTACAAAGTAAAAATGTTGTTACTGATCTGCTGCAATCCACACCTTTACCATCCATCCATTTTACACACTTGTATGTTTTAGGGAGATCTGTAGACAGAGCTTTTCTGAACAGCACTGTGTACAAAGTGAAACATACAGCTGGGTGCCAATCCATTGCAGGGCATATTGACATAACACTCTACTCCTAGTGGGTCAGTTTAGGGTCTGCCGTTTACTATCACCAACTGTCTTTTGGAATTTAGAAGAGAGTTGTGCACTAATGAATACAAATTCACCAATTAGTTTTTCTTAGTTAAACGAGTAGAATATGGACTGCCTGTTTTTAAAGTACTTTGCTCTTGAGACACAATATCTTGGAAAGGAGTTAATAATAAAAGAACAATTTGCATACACAAATTATTTTTTAAGTATTTTTGGGACAATTGTTTCATGTCTTTTATAAATAGGGTGGTCACTTTAAAGCATTGCTTTTGGTTTTAATTTATATTAAAAAAACACATTTTAAAAGAAGAATTAATATTTCTGTTTTATTATAGGCCATAGTGATTATTTAATGGAAGATGTGCAATTTTCACAGAGGTCATCTTCTTTGTCCAGTTCCTCTTACACTAGAAGCAGCCTTTTTTCAGGTTCTTGGAGAGATGAGAATCCTTCTGCTTTGCCCAGGGAAAACTTCTCCAGATATTCTTCAGAATGGAAGAGCTTGGCAACCAGACCCTTGGAATCCTCTGATTCTAGTCGACAAATGGAAGTATTTCAGAACTCCTGGTCACAAGGATATAAATAACTTGCAGTGTAAATAGTGGGTATATTTTTCCCCATCTTGCTATCAGCCATTGAATTTCAATTTTTGTTTTTAATCACATTTTTTTGAAAACATGAATAGCAGCCCAACATATACAACTGTTTAATCATGTTCTCTGTTCCCCTGTTGTTTCATGAAAAACCAAATTGAGCTTTTATATGGGCTAAACTTTTGAATAGTTAAAAGAAGTAAGTAAAGTAATGTGAAACACTGATGGTTCTGTTGCAGAAGAGACATTGGACTTTAAGTAAATCTTGGTCACACCTTACAAAGAAATGATTAAACATTTGTTTATGGCAGTATTTTGGCATACATTTAACTTATGAGAATTCTGTTTTTGAGTATGGGTTGTTTTTATAATATACCTTGGTAAAAAATGTAATAAAAGAAATCAAGCTCAAAAGGTCATTTGAATGGGCTTTACGGTAAATGTTTCTGCAAATTTGATAAAACGAGGGGCTTCTTTCTTCCTACATTTTGAACTCTATCTCCTATAGCTTATTAATAAATATTTGGTATGTGGCATTGATATTACTTCTAAAGCTCCAAGTTAACATTTTTTACTGTGCTAAATGCAAACTTGATAACCTGTTGAGCAGTCATTGTATATAGGTAGGTCAAAAAGAAGAGGCAGTTTGTTTTGAATACCTCAATAAAATGCAACTTAATTTTTATTGTTTTTCAACATGGTCTCATTAAGTCTGTAAAAAGATCTTGCATCATTTTTTTTAGCTTAATGCCATCTAAGAAAAATAAGCACGTTTTATTCTCATTCTTGCACATTTTAATTTCACATTGATTCAACTGTTGTAGTCGGTACTGTACATTTAGGGTGTATTCGAGTACAGAGTAGTGGTTTCATATATTCAGACTTGCCTAAAAGTGTACCATGAATTGACCGCTTGCCAAGACTTTTCTGCAGTATATTTGTTGTATTCAATATTGTGTGTGTGTCTGTGTGTGTGGTATATACAGTATATAATATAGATATATACACGCACACCTCCGCAGACTTGGACACATTTGTAGGTACCACTTCTTGAAAAAGAACCGACAGTTGTCCCTAAAATGACTTGATATTGACAAAAGTAGTTAGCATTATTTAGTCCATATTTAGCAAAAAGCAGACTTTCCTTTAGAGTTTTGATTTAATAGAACATTTCCGATGATAACAGAAATGAAAATGATATGGACAAAAATGATAGGACCCTTAACCTAATATTTTGTTTCACAACCTTTAGAGGCAATTACTGCAAACAAAGAATTTCTGGAGGTCTCAGTGAGACAACTGCATTTGCCAACAGGTAGTTTGGCCTATTCTTCCTGAACGAACTGTGCCAGCTGTGTCTGGTTTGAAGGGTGTCATGTCCAGAAAGGCATGTTTCAGTTCTTCCCTTAGATGTTTGGTAGAATTCAAATAAGGGCTCATAGAAGACCACTTCAGAATAGCCCAATGTCTTGTTCTTAGCCATTCTCGAGTGCCTTTAGCTGAATCTTCTGGGTCATTATCCTGTTGGAGGATAATATCTCAATTATGGTTATTGGTGTATTTGCAAATTTAAAAAACTTGTGCAACAGAAATGTCAGAGAAACTAAATGTCCATTTGCAGCCTTTAGTTGAAGACTTATTAGATTGCCTTTTCCTTTTCTTTTAGAGCTTCTTTCTCAAGTTTACTACAAAATTTCTGCAATATTGAATAATGTGATTAATACATTATTATATAATTGGGATTGTTTAAATTAAATGCCAAACTATACATAACTTTCATCAGGCTTTGTACCTTTTTGTTATTACATTTCCTTCTGAAGTGTAAGCAATGAATTACTTGATTTTATATTTTTCAGTATTAACACTAGTTATTTCAAATGACTGAATTTCATCTGGCTGTATACATTTGTCAGTTTGATAAGGAAGGGTGATCTGTCTTGACTTAATTTACTTTTTTTACATTTGATGCACATGGCAACAAAAATGGCAGAATCTCAGTTGTAGACTTAATGCATTTCTCTAGTCTTTAATGCCCAATGGATATGAAAGACATAGTGAATGTGCTATTGTAACAAATCTAAGCAAAATCTACACCTCGCTTGTTGTCCTGATTAGCTAGACAGATTAGCCCAATGATGCATACCACTCCAAAAAAAAAAAAAAAAGCTATATCACAACCAGTTATTTTTATTTTCAGCTTGAGTATTCCAGAAGGGTAAAGTAAATCCAAAAAATGAAAGATCTTAGTTGTGATTTAGAATGCAACTCCACCAACAACTGTCTCATTCTAGTTTGCCTTAAAGTATTGAACCAAGGTACAGTATTTGTGATGATAAAAGGATGAAGCTGCATCTGGAAATATAAATCAAATCACTTAAAATTGAAAAACAATGATATCATTATAGGCTTGGAAAATCTCATCTGTTTAAATCTAGGTCAGGTCAAACCATTTGTTGATCTTGGCAAACAGTTTGCTCCTTAGACAGAGAGACTTTTATAGTATGATGTATCCCCAACGGTGATGACAAAGACTAAACCAAGGGTTCTCAAGTTCCGATTTGGAGTACCTCTGTGGCTGCAAATTTTCAATTCATCCACTTGAACAAATCAATAGATTGGTCTTTTAATTGATGTCCTTGTTTAATTAGCTTGCCTATCTTCTATTTTGCATTTAGAAAAATGTGCCAGAATGAGTTTCAAAAGCAATTTGGGAAATGTGTATTTTGCGATAGATTTAAATATTTAAAATTTGTTTTACCAACTTCCCTTTTAAGCAGAGTTTGTAGCATTCATGTTGATACTCTAGGACAGAACTTAAGAATCATTGGACTTAATCATTTCACATTCATAGCACAATAAAGTATGAGGTGTGTTTTAATTTATCTACCTTAACAGGAAAGAAGAGTTTAAAAAAAAATAAAATAAATCAGTGTCGTCCCCTAATGATTCCATAACTCTTCATCCACACTTAATTACTTTAACCCCTTTTGAGAAAAAGAAAATATCCTGTTTGACCTTCACACCAGGACATCCCAGCTGGCTTGTCGTCTTCATCACTTGAAAGCTGCTGTCCACGAACCTTGAAACAGGAAATAATCTTTGGGAGCCAGCTCAGGACTATAGGGTGGATGGTTCAGCTGCTGGAACACACATTCTTGGTTGGCAGCCTGTGATTGATGTGAAATATGAACTGGCACATTGTTATGAAAAAGCTTACGTCATTCGTATGAGGACTCTCTTGACATCCTGAGTCTTGGAATGTTAGACTCGCACTGAGCCACAACTGTGCGTGAGTAGCCTTGTGCTGTCACAAAATATCCAGACTTGTTTCAACATGCTTCCTACTTTCTTTCATACTGGGGTAAGTAAATTAGTGAACATCCCTCATATAATGACACATTTATAATTGTTTCATTCATGCAATAAATATATTTAAAAGTTTAATATTTAACACATCTATATTTCGGTACTCAAAAAAAATAATTCTTTATAATCTCACTTTGTGACGCTGCAATGACGGCAGATTGTTTTGCTATTCCATTTAAGTGATTGCGCAGTTTGAAGCACCCCAGACCCCAGCGGAGTCTGTCTTGTGCAATCTGCATAGAAAACGTTTCATGTCTGACCAGAGTAAAATATTGTAATGACCCGGAGCTGAGAGACACTAATGAATGACATTTGCATTTTATGCAAAGCTAGTGGCGGTCTTAAAAATAAAGGTCCGTTTCATCAGCAGCTGGACTTGTGTGGCTCTGTGTGCACTAGAGTGCTTCATCCCTGTGCCCACGCATACACGTCTCACTTCACTCTGCTACCAACGACCTAAGACCATGGTCAACATTGGACTTCCCGGCGGCCCCGCACTCGAGACTCGGCTCTAGCAGCAGTGCGCGGAGTATGGCTGACTGCGCCCCTGCTTGAGCCACTAATGGAGCTGCCTTTATGACCTGCTTTCCAGGTGTCTCCGTCTCTTCTGAAAGCCTTCAGACCCATCCCGCCATACTATCCGGTAAGTGTATTGTATTCTTAACCAGCTATTACTCTGGTTCGGCTCTCCATGTACACCTTGCTGTACTCTATGAATGAAGAGGAGCTGGATGTTTGAGTGAGAATTATTGGTAACTCACCATCCTAAATTATTTTCATTGGTCAATTTTACTGTTTAACAGAAATTAAAGAAAACGGTTCCTTGTTGGTTACAACCCCATATGTACATGCTACTACAATTGTCAGTGCTCAGCTTGAGTCAAGACAATAAAGAGTACTATAAACACGGCTGCCTCTGGAGCAAGGTACATAGGTGGGTACCCTGCGAGCTCCTGTTCTAGAGCCAGTCACGTTTTTAAAAGTTTTTATTGTCTTGAGTCATAAGTAGGTTTACCTTCTTTTGAACTCTGAAAGTGTGGACTGATTGCAGGTCCTGTCGCATTACATGACTTTTCTAACAATATTGATTTTTTCAGTCATAGAAATTTAATCAGATGCAGAAGCAGCGCGCCTCTGCAAGAGCTGGTTGTTATATCTGACATCCCCTGTGCCTCAGTCCAGCTTGAGGAGTCCACTCCTCCAGCTTTCGCTCCCTTGAGTCCTTACAGTATGTATGCTGTAGCTTCGTGTTCTGAGCACGTTTAAAAAAAAAATCAAATAGACTCGTAGTAAAGGTATCATTTTTGATTTGGTAGCAGAAATGCCTACTGTTAGCTTCTCAACGTCTAGATCAGGAGTGGGCAAAGTCAGTCCTGGAGGGCTGCAGTGGCTGCAGGTTTTTGTTCCAACCCAGTTGCTTAATTAGAAAATAATCCTTGCCAATAATTTAATTTCATGACTTGTTAATGCTTTACATCTGCCATATCAGGCCATTCTCATATCCTAGATTTTGTTTCCTTTCTAAGGATATCGTCCAAATTATTTGAAGCCTAAAATTGAGGAGTAATTCTCAGCTATTTACTTTTTTCTCTTCACTTTCCTTCTAAGTATTTGATTAAACCAAATAGTGCACATTAAATACACACAGGTGTAAATGGAAACAAGTTAAATGGAGAAATGTTAGTTTCTTTTGTGATTTGCGTCCTATTGCTAATAAGGAGCAATTAAAAACCAAGAATACAGCTGTTTAAGACTAAAATAGGCAATAAGGATTCAAAATCTTAATGAGCGAGACAACTAAAATGGAGAAGTGTTACTTGAGCAATAAGTGCTTCTGATTAAGTAACTGGGTTGGAACAAAAACCTGCGGCCCTCCAGGAATGACTTTGCCCACCCCTGTTCTAGATTGATGAGCGAGGGCGAGCCATTCGTTATATTGCAAACATTTGCCTGTGTAGTTTTTATTGGTCTTACTGATAACCATTTTCTCTTGCTTACACACTATTTAAGAGTATATTTTATTCTAGATTAAAATGTTTCTAATGATGCCGAACGCACCGTCCACATTCAAAATATTTTCCGTAAACATATAAATACTACTTATAAATGACGACTTGTTCTCAATCCTACTTTTTATAAAAATTGATTTGTATGGAATGATTACAATAAAATTTTAAAAATATAAATAAATTACGTTTACCTAGTATGTGTTTATTATTGAAATCAAACCACGCGTACATTTAATTCATTAACGTTAAATCCATGCTGCTATCACTTGTACTCAATCTAGCTACAGTATATTTAAATTCTTATTTATTGTGTTGCAATTCACACAATACCCCTTAAGATTACACGCAAAATAATTACAATGTTGTATTGGAAACAAATGTTTTCCGAGTCCAAAAAAAAAATCGTCTTCTGTAACCACACAACTCGGCGAAAAATCCATTTACAATCTTTAGCTTTCTTTCTATCTATACAGCGGAGTGTGTATCACTTGGTACTTGTTGACAACCAAAGGGTCGGTTATTTATGTAAAGTATAAACATATCCCTACAAATATGGGATGGTCATTGTTGCTTAGTTAAACAGAAATTCACCTGACTCTTTGATTATTAAAGGCATTGAGGTAGCGTCAGCGTTTCGAAGGTAAGTGATCCGCTCGTTCCACCAGGCTGGAGTCAACTGCGATTGCAGAGCGGGCAGAGGTGGTGTCACCAGACACCACTGAGTAGCAGTCCTAAACTGGGGCGCACGTGACTTTCGCACACAGTCTTGGATTACTCGAATTAAAAAAAAAAAAAGAAAGAAAAGTGGTCCTCCTTGAGCTTTCGTGCTCGTCTGTCCAGCCTATAAAATCGAAAAACGGGTTGGAGTAAAGACTTTCACTCTCTATGAATTTGTATTAGGGAGGTGCGCTTCGGCTGCCGTCAATTCTACATCTATTGTCCTTTCGCACAACGAGCAAGGGCTGAATCTAATGCGATACTCAAAAAGATAAGGAACTCGCCGATATTCTTCCTGTAGGTTTAAAAAAAAGTATCCTGGGCGCAAACGATCGGGGACTAGAACTTCTGGTGCCCCAAACAACCTCACTGACTGAGCAAGAAGGAACAGATGACCACACCAGAGTCTTCATATGTATGGGCGCTAACCTTTCTGGAGACAAGCATCGAGGATACCGACCACCCCCTCAGCTCTACTTCAGGAGGATTTATTCTGACGCTTCCTCGAGTGGATATACGCATTTAGCTTTACAGTATGTTATCGCCGTTAAAATCAACCCTTTCTATTCTTCGAAAATGTGAGTGGTTATGATGGAGGGAGAAGAGATAAAATAACGTTAGTAATACATTTTAGAAGATGGAGGCTGGCGTCCCGTCCTGGGTTTTAGTCTGACTTGCCTCCATTCTTACCCAAGCAAATTTACTAGTTTTAATAGAAATAACTACGGACTATGCATCAGCTCTCCCGGTGTCAAATAACTGACAAATGGTTAAAAAAAAAATGAAACATATCTTAAGTATTTCTCCGTCGCAGCCTTAGTTCATCACCCAATTTGTATGTACAATACACGTATATTTGTGTTCATTCATATACACGATGCCTGGTAATTAACATGGCGTGTCCGACCTCTGACACTTACTTTTGTTCTCAACACACCTATTTGTGCAGGACATCGTAAAACGAATACAGGCCCCAGCGAGATTTGAACTCGCGACCCCTGGTTTACAAGACCAGTGCTCTAACCCCTGAGCTATGGAGCCGGTACTGGTATTTTAATGTTTTCGTTTCAAGGTGTGGTTCTGCTTCTTTGTGATTCATTGCTTTTTCAAGGCGTGGGCCGAGATTTCAAGTGCGCTCCGCATTTTTTTTCAGTGCAGTATGAAGCGCCCACTCAGGTTTCATTCTTTAGTCTGGCGCTCTTCGAAGCAAAGAAGACAGAAAACAGACTTTTAAAATTTGTTAATAATATGCGCGTATTAGTCGAGGTATAGCTGCGATTCTTAAGAGACGATTTACCAGAAATTATCGTACGAAAGCGGGTTCGATTCCCGCTCATGGCACATTGCTGAATGAAAGAATATATCTCTACAATAAAAAAAAAAATTAAAACTTTCTCTTCAACCAACGATGCTTTGAATCCTACATTGCAGATGTAGTTGTTTATTGTTCATTTTTGATTAAACAAAAACTGATTGATTTGTCAAGGAACACATAGACAACAAGTATAGTTAAAATCACACTTAAACTGCCTACCTATTCTATTGAATCATAATTATAACAAATAATAATGCATTTCACTTACTTTATAGCATCTTTACCATGGTCTCAGACGGCTGCACAGATAATCAAGAGAGGTACAATAAAAATGAAAGCACAATAAGAATGAATAAATAATAGTGCACAGCCTTGTGTTTGTATGTATTTATAAAATTTGGGAAGTAATATATTCTAGTTGATGCTATTTAATTAATTTGAAGTGGGTAAAAATAGTTGGAAATACTGCAAAGGGAAATGTTTATATACTTAGCGCAAAACAACTATATGTGTTCTAGTAAACAGCACACACACCACTTAGTTCATTTTATATATATATATATATATATATATACACACACACACAGGTCCTTCTCAAAAAATTAGCATATTGTGATAAAGTTCATTATTTTCTGTAATGTACTGATAAACAGACTTTCATATATTTTAGATTCATTACACACAACTGAAGTAGTTCA
>JANRMT010062844.1:2098662-2146511 GCA_026402145.1 Polypterus bichir lapradei
GATAGATAGATAGATAGATAGATAGATAGATAGATAGATAGATAGATACACAAAGCACTAAATGATAGATAGATAGATTCTTTACCAAAGAGCAACAAAAACAGAAATACTATAAGAAACAACACCCAACCCCAAATGCACACTGGAACTTCAAGCTTGGGTAATAAGAGATCTGTTCCCGTCTAATAACAGGCTTGTCACCAGTTGTCCCACAGAATCAGGGCCAGCTTGCCGTGTCTGTAAATGGTACATTACTCATACTGATTTAAGTTTGTCATTGTTCTTTAAAGTCGCCTGGCTGAAGTTGACCACATATTATAACTGCAGGTTTGGAATAATTCATTTAGAGTGTTGGTAACAAAGTGAATAATTTCTGTTGTAGAGTCTCTGTTTGCACATGGTAGAATTTCTAAGGCTGTGAGCATGTGTGTGTTTCTCCCACGATGGTCTGGCGCTTTGTTCAAGTGTTGATCCTGCTTGGCACCCAATGCCTGCTGGGGTAGGCTCTCTGCCCTGGATAAGTGGGTTGAGAAGATGGATGGCTGGATGGAATATTCCACTGCATTACAGTAATCAGGATGATGCAATTTATCTCCCTAGGCCTAGTCAGTACATTTTAGTTTGAATTATAATGTGCATACTTTTACACCATTGCTCATTCACATAAATGTCCACTCCAACTCTCAGCTTTTTTCCCCCCACTGCATCTCATGATATCAGATGAATTCTGTCCAGCATTAAAACAGCATCTGAAATAAAAAAGTTTAAGCCAGTACTGAGCAAAACACTAAACGCCACATGACAGAATGCACCATGACTTGCAAAAAAAGGGGTGACATCCATCCATCCATTATCCAACCCACTATATCCTAACACAGGGGTGATAGTTAAACCATTTAATCTGAAAATGATTGAGCATTCCTCATTATTCCAGATCTAAATTCTTTCCACCTTACTTTTAACTTTTCTCCGCCTCTTCACCATTTTCATCTTTGGACAAATGGCAGCTCTAAACTGGCCCAGTGGGAGCATGTATCTGTGTGTGCCTTGCAATGGGTTGGCAGACCATTTGTGTTTAGTTCCTGTCTTGTAGCAGTACCGTTGGGATTGATACCAGCTCCCTATGATGATGAACTAAATGAGTATCCTGAAAAATTGATGGATGAATGAATGACTAAAAGTTAGAACTGGCCCATGAGCCATAAATGTTCTTGTTAGCAAGGCACAGTTTGCACATTCCAGTTGTTGGTTTTCTCAGTCATTATAACAGGATTGTACTGCCAGTGAAAATGAACAGTGAGAAAGAGAAAGAACACCAGGAAATGAAAGACAATCGGAAAACAGAAATGAGCCACAACTGAAAGACAATCCTAAGTCAAAATGGCAGAATCAGAGCACAAGTCAAGAATTATAATCAAAAGAAGAAGAAATAGTTCAAGATCAGGGATAAATAAGAGAGACGCAATCACAAAGAGCTTTTTAGTCTTGTTATCCAAATCGCAGATAAACAATTCTGCAACCAGCTGATATTTAACCCAGGGCAGAAAGGACATTTGTAAATGTAATGAAAATAACCACAGCAACCTGGAACTGCATCTAGGCAAAGTCACCATCCATGGAACGTAACGATAAAAAAAAATAACGAATTACCCTAACTCACTAAGGCATTGATAAGAGGAAAACGCTCTATAAATCCTAAAACCAATGATTCCAAACTCAAATCCTGGGTATGACTATTTTTAATATTGCACAATAAATTTATTTCACAGAAAACCCATGACAAGATGACAGTCTACACAAAGTACATTCAAATAATTTATTTAAAGAGGCTCAGATTTATATCGTAACAAAAACCCTGAAACTGAAGCAAAGCACCCAGCCACATAAAAGTGCCTACAGTTAAATCTTATAACTTTTCAAATTAAAAGAGAACATAGGATTAACCTATAAGGCATGATTTATATAGTTTTTTCTTTCATGAAACATACTTCAAATATCTCAGTGTCTCAGATTTCCTTTCTGACAAAGCACATCATTTTCCCCTGCTCAAGATTCCCAGGGTGGCTTATTCCTGCTTGGATTTTCACACTGCTACGCAAACTCACTGATTACTCTCAGTTTGCTCAGGTAAACACACTGAGGCTAATCTTTGGGAAAGTGTCTAGCTGCAGACCTCCAGAGCTCCACTCCATTGGAGAGCCAATCAAATGGCACACGTTTAGCAACCTTTGCATTATATGTCAATGATGTTACGCGATACTCCCACTCATTCGTGTCTTTCTCAGCATACCCATTTTGAAGACATACTTCATGCTTTGTTTTCTCATAAAATATCCTTTCGCTGTGGTTTAGGTTAGGGTTGTTCTGTATTACAGTTATCTGACTCACGAATATTAGAACTGTCGAGTAGTTGTGTCTTGTATTGGGGTGTCTCAGGTAGTTAGTGACACTGTCATGTAGTGATGTCGGCTATACTCTCACCTTTCTCAGATTTCCCAGTGTGTAAACCATGTGACATAAATGTGCAGCCCTATTGGCTGTTCAGTGGAGCTTGGGAATTCTGCAGCTAGACTCCTGTTTGAGTGGGTAGTGCGCATCTCTGCATGACACACTGTAATAAACTGGATAACACCTGTTTATTTATTGGATGGCTGGCATGTCTGCCAATGTTAAAGTGTCACTTTGGTATGAGCTGGCAATACACAATCTAAATCTTTTCTTTGGATTTCCTGCATGGCACTGTGTTGCTATCCATTAGAATCCTGCAGGGAAGTAGTAGATGACAGGGCCCGAGACGTGCACCCTTATAACCAATTCAGGACTTAATAAGAACATAAAAAGTTTTGACGAAAACAATTAAACCAACATAACTCATTAACTATGACTCAACTAGCATGTGCAAGATAGCATCCAATCAACAATGTTTGCTGTATGTAGCTTATAACTTTCTATGAAGGAACATTGTGTGACATTAGTATAAAATATAATACAGCAGCGAAAGAGAAGTCCATGCAGAGAGCAACCTGCTCAAACAAGATGTGTGAAACCCCCTTTGTCAAAAAGAAATAGACCAACTTTAGATTTTCAGACAAACAAAATATACTGCACATGCATCAACATGAATGGCTAGGACAACCTTAAGCTCAACCCAGAAACACTAAAAATGTTATTTACACCGTGTAATTTGTGGTGGTGGCCAAGAATTTTTTTTTCTCATGTTATCATGCAAAATGGAGAGAAAAAAATTGTTATATTAAAAACAAATAGCGACCAATGCTGCACCCTGACAAACAAAGTGAAAAACCATTGATGGAAAGGAGACAAAACAAAAATATCTCACATTACTCGTTTTGCATGATCCACATGTCAGTTATCCATTCCTATTCTGAAAATGTGGAAAATTCATGCCCTTTTGCTAAAATATTATGAATTACTTCAGGAAAAATCAGCGTACATCATAAACACAAAACTAAATCTGCATGGGAGTCACTTTTTTAACTAAAGACAGGACTCTTGACCAACGAATGTGGGGGAGAGGCGGGTCTTCATGAGTCCCATGAGGCTTTAATTTCCTGTTTATGATGTGCGCCAATTATTGCAGAAGTAATAAAATTCTAGCACAATATTTTAGCAAAAAATAATGCACTTTTCATGTTGATAACTGAAATTTGGATTTTGTTTTTCTTGTTTCCATGAATAATTTTCACACCATCTGCCATTGTACAGAACTGGCCACCATTGACTTCATAAACTTTTTGTCTTCATTCTGCATGAAAACAAGACATTAAAAATTTTCTCGGCCATCAATACAAACTATTTAGAGTAAGTAAAATATAAAAATATATTTTTGGGTGGAGTATTCCTTTAAAGCTGTATGTCAGTTTTCATTTTCTTATGATAAAGACATAAATCTGTAGAATTTTTTTGTTCTTGAATCAGAGAAAAATAATGGATACATTTTGTAATCTAATACATATAAATATAAATGGAAAAAATCAAAGTGTATTCATATGGATTTTACATTTTTTATATCAAATACAATGAAAAAAAATTTATTATTTAGGAAACATATAAAATATATAAAAATAAATTTCATTTTATATGGCATTTAAAGCAAATCACTGGCTACTCAAACAAAGCCAGCAATTTAAACTCCTGAACTCATAAGCAATGCAGCGTCACCTATTGGTCACATGTTGCACTTTGAATGGCGTAAAAGAAAATAAAATGCCTGTTAAGCTTTAGTAAAATTTACCACGGCTTTACTACTCCCTTAGTTCCATACATACAAGCTAAAGATTCTTTTCAATTTGGAAAATAAATATATAAATAAATACTGTCATCTGTGTTTCTTTAAGAAAAAAGTGCAAAACTGCTCCTGGCTTTGGTATGTCTTCAATAGACCTCTTGCTGCAAGAGAATAAAGTCAGACACAAAATAATGAATGTAAACTGTGGGCAAGACTGGCACAGTGCTGGTAATGTCTCAGTGTCGCACATGATGACGCAGAGCACAATCCTCTAAAAATGAACAAGTTTGCACCACACAAGTAAACTCATGTCCCAATCAGCAGCCATCAACTTTTAGAAAGTGCTTGTGCATGAGGAGCTCAAACTCTGGACATGCTCTTGTGGTTGGGCTGAGTGAGCAGTGGCATTTTCCTTCAGGTCGGAGTACCGAACTGTTGGTGTTTCTTCAGTTTTGTCCACTCTTTCCATTTGACTTCTCGTAAGTGTCTTCCAGCTGGTCCCTGAGCTTGCCAAACTTTCTTTTGTTGTTTCTTCTTAAAAAGAGACCCAAAGAACAAGAGTTAGCCAAAAATACAAACAAATTCTGGCTCAACATATAGTAGGAATGAGTAAAAGAAAAATGAAATGTTATGACTGCATTTCATTGAAGCTCAATGGAAGAGATTTATTTATTTACAGCAGTACAAAGTGCTTAATAATGAATAGAAAACCTAGAAAATGACTGCAGGAGCCCATTAGAATTAAACATACCTGATAATGTGTGCGTGGCCTGTTTTTGGTTGTAATGAGCATTGTCAGCCGGAGGGCTAATGGTTTTTGAAATGTGATATTCCTATGAAAAAAAGAAAAAAACACATTTTTTTTTCTGAATAATTTTTGGCAATAAAGTTTGTAACCATTAAGACACCTGTGGGCCAGGCTTTAGAAGACTACCAGTTAAAACAAGAGTTCCCAAAGTGGTCGATATCGACCCTCTGGGGTTGATTTGAACTTTCTTGGGGTCAATAGTTTCAATTAAAAAATTTGGGGGTCGACGACAGCAAAAATAGACCCCCTTACAACTGCTATTTGCTTGTTACTTCAAAATATCTATGATTCCAATAGGTACCTAATTAAGAAGTAAAATAATTCAAAAAAACACTTTTTTGATAAAAACACATTGCATACCAAACTTGCGAATGAAAAGGTAAAATGTGTCGTTAAAAGAGTCACACGTAAGAATGCATGAAAATACATGTAGCACAAACATGTCTGTGCATTGTCTTATCGAACGTATCAAAGCAAGTGTGGACATGAAAAACCGTTGCATGTCCGCACTTGCTCGCGGTGGGACAAGACAATGGATATTCGATATTAGCAGAATCTATCAGTCTTGTACGGTCATGCTTTCATAAAACACTATAAATTGGTTTCGTTTGATGTGACATGTACGTATTTGTGATTTGAACTTTGAATATAATTATTTATTGAGGAGCAGTACTACGAAAAAGAAAATAGAGGACACAGTTTATTCGAGTTTGAACAAAAATCTTCTGTTTCAAGTAAGTACATACTTTATTGTTTTTTTTTTTCTTTGTCACAGGGGCTGTCAAAATTGTTTGTTAATAAAAGTTTTTATTTCTTCAGATAATAATATGACTGAACCAAAAAAGAAATGCAGACAGTACAGCTTGGACTATTTGTACTTATTTTGAATTTACATATTTATTTCATAAATGTTAAAAATGTAAAAAAAAACTTTGCTTTAATTTTCGTTAGTGCAGATTTCAATATTAAATGTTGCACAAGATAATGCCATATTCCGTAGTCCTTTTATGTTTCTCAATTATTAATTACAAGTGATTAAAATGAAAAGTTTGATATCTAGTGAAATATTTAATATTGAGTACTGTACAAATGTATTAATTTGAGTAAGTAAAGTAAATGACTAGGAGGTCGACGGTTTTAAAAGTTTTTGGTAAAGGGGTCTACAGTGGAAAAAAGTTTGGGAACTCTTGAGTTAAACAGTATGACCATTTCACTTCTAGCCATAACAGCACGTCTTGCCATTCATAGAAAGAAGACTATAAGCATGTACAGCTGTAAGGGCAAAGGAAAGATGGGAAAATGGAGACATAACTTATATGCTTATGTGCTTTTATGTACACATTTAACTTGTATACTTAAATGCGTATAAATACAGTGCTTTAAGAAAATATTCAGACCCTTTCACTTTTTTCACATTTTGTTATGTTGCAGCATTGTGCTAAAAATAATTTAAATTATATTTTACCCCTCATCAGCCAACACTCAATGACCCATAGAAGTATGGAAATTTTCTGTCACGTTAACACAAGTATTCAAACCCTATTCTCTGTACTTAGTTTAACTTAGTTAGCCCCTTTAATAGCCAGGAGTCTTCTTGGGACTGACATGACAAGCTTCAGACACCTGGATTTAGGAATTTTCTGCCATTAATCTTTGCAGAGCCTTCTAAGTATTAACGTGCATTTCGATGCAATTTACTGAATTGATTCTTTCAAACTGCCCGTTTAAGTGAATCGATTGTTTTGATTAATTTTTAAGTATTGTTTATACTGTAGTCCCATGATTCCCTCTGATTGCACCACAAATATTTAAGTTTCATATCTTGGCAGTGACACTCATGTCTCTGGTGACTCTTGTTATGAAGTCAGTAGATGGATTGGGAGAGCATGGGGGGGTCATGAGGTCGCTGGAAAGGGGTGTGTGGTGCTCCCGATATCTATGCAAAAGGATGAAGGTGCAAGTCTTTAGAGTCCTGGTGCTTTCTGTCTTGCTATATGGTTGCGAGACATGGACGCTATCTAGTGATCTGAGACGAAGACTGGACTCCTTTGGTACTGTGTCTCTCCGGAAAATCCTTGGGTACCGTTGGTTTGACCTTGTGTCGAATGAACGGTTGCTCATGGAGTCCCGAATGAGGCACATTACCTGCATTGTGAGGGAGCGTCAGTTACAGCACTACGGCCATATGGCGCAATTCCCTCAGGTTGAGCTGGCTTGCAGGATCCTCATTGGTGAGGACCCAAGCGGCTGGACCAGGCCAAGGGGATGGCTACATAACACCTGGCTGCGACACATAGATGGTCATCCGGAGGGTGGGACTGGACTGCATGTCTGCCTGCCTTGTCAACCAGGATCTCGAGATGTTTAGTCATGTGGTGGGTGCAGCAACATACTGTATCATTGCATGCTCTCCAACCTGACCTGATTTATGTTTTTTGTGGCATTATTTTTTATAAATCTGGCATTAATATTATTGTTTGTTAATTTATATTTAAGTCATTGTATATAAATATAGGATCAATTATATATAAAATAGAGTTCATTATATATTTAACATGATAATTCATATGCCATTGCTGTTTCCGTGTGCAAAGCTACACATTTAAGATGCATATTTAAAATAAGGGGTTACATTACAGAATCACAAGCGAATGAGAATTGTGCAATTCGAAATCATCCATCCATCCATTATCCAACCCGCTATATCCTAACTACAGGGTCAAGGCGGTCTACTGGAACAAATCCCAGCCAACACAGGGCGCAAGGCAGGAAACAAACCCCGGGCAGGGTGCCAGCCCACCGCAGGCAATTCGTAATCATTCATTCACAAATCAAATAAATACAGTAAGAATTACTTGACTGATTTTTGGGTAATGACTCTCTCACGAATGAAATGAGTCAAGACTCATCAATCAGGTGGTTCCTGCGCATGTGCTTTACACATCCATTAACGGTCAGCTGCAGTATAACATAAGACAATGATAACATCATGCAGAACATGCATGCACTTTATCATTGGGGCCATAGAGTTTTACTGAACTGATTCATTCACGCTCATGAATTGATTCACATGATTCACTGAAAGGAGACATTCGATAAGAGCAAATTGTTCACGAAACACCCATCACTAGTCTTAAGGCTCTGTCAGGCTTTAAGTCAAGCTGGACAGTAGCTATTTTCAGGCATCTCCAGAGATGTTTGATTGGATTCTAGTCTGGGCTCTTGTGGGGCCACTTCAGGACATTCCCAGAGTTGTCCCTAAGCTACTCCTGTATTGTCTATGCTTTGTGCTGGGTGTTATTGCCTTGTTTGAAGACAAACATTTGGCTTTGTTTGAGGTTCTGAGCACTCAGCACTCAGGTTCAGAGCAGGTTTTAAATAAGGATATCTCTGTAGTTTTCTCTGTTCAGCTTTCCCTCAACCCTGACTAGTCTCCCTGCTGAAAAAGAACTTCATAGCATCATGCTGTGACCACCATGCTTCACTATTGGAATAATATTACACACTTGATATGTGGTATCTGGTTTCCTCCAGACATGATGCTTAGATTTCAGACCAAACAGTTCAATCCTGGTTTCATCAGACCAGAGAATCTTGGTACTCACATTCTGAGAGTTATTTAGGTTCCTTTTTGCTAACTCCAACCAGGCTTTCATGTTTTGCCAGGCCAATCTACAATAAATCCCAGATTAGTGGAGTATTGCAGTGGTGGATTTCCTTCTGGAAATCTGCAGGATTTTTTTGTAACCTTCCCCAGATCTGTACCTTGACACAATCCTGTCTCTTAAGCTTTGAAGGCAAAGGCAATTCCTTCGACCTCATGGCTTGGCTTTTACTCAACTGTGGGACCTTTCTATAGACTGGTGTGTGGCTTCCTTTCCTAATCAGGTCCAATCAAGTGAAGTGACTACAGAGGGACTCCAAACAAGGTGTAGAAACATCTCAACGATGATTAAAAGGACAGGATGCAGATGAGACACATTTCAAGTGACGCAGCCAAGGGTCTGAATGCCTGGGCCATTGTGATACTTCAGCTTTTTAATAAATTTCCAAAAATTCATAAAATTTTGTTTTTGCCTAGTCACTGTGGAGAACAGAGTATTGCTTAATGTTGGGGAAAAAATGTATTTATCTGATTTTAGCATAAGGCTGCAATGTAACACAATGCTAACAAAGTGAAGAGGTGTGAATAATTCCTGAAGGCACTGTATACTTGTAAGCTTGTGTAACTCCTTTTTTAACTAAATAAATACATGTAAGCAGAAAATACTTCCTTATTCATAACATTTCCAGTAAGCACTCTTCATCAGTCTTCATTAGGGACAAGTTTTCCTTGCTTTTCTGTATCAGGAGCTTTTACTTTAACCTTTGATCTCAAGGTTACTTTAGACTTAGCTACATATGCTTGGACATGTATAAAAACTGGCGAAGATAAAGAGATATCAAAAATACCAAATTTACCAAGTGATGGAGATGGAGGAAATGGCACACATGCTTGCACACTGAAATGTAGTATGAAAATGGATGCTGTATTATGGGTATAAACACACATATATGCATCAGCCTTAAAATCAATATTCTTCATGCGGGTTGTTCATATTGGAGCTTCTGGTGTGCACTTATTACTGTCTATACATTCTTTGCATTCATTTCTAGATGTTGCTTGGACTATTTGCCTAGCGCTTAAGTCAAAGTGCAGAAGCGTCATCCATTTAAAATAAATTAATTGGAGTTAAAAAAAAAAACCAGTATCATCTGCAAAAAGATATTTTACAGGTGAAACAATATTGTCAATACATACTGTATTAGAACAAGAATTGAACTTTGCTGCAAATATTTAATAATTGGCAGATTAAGGGGGAATAAACATCACTAATTTTCCACCCTGATACATTTCTTTTACTTAAAAATGAAAGATTATACAGTACCATGCCTGAGTATTTGATTGAATTTATTAAACAAATACATGGCAGTAAATTCATGACACTTGATTTCATTAATGAAAGCAGTTTTCTTACCATGAGAAGATTAATGTGAAAAATGTGTCAATGGATGATGGAAAAAGTGGGACACGGAGATGAGAGAAAGTGTGTGACTGCACTTGTTAATGCGTAAGAATGTAAATGCATTGTGATTACTTGTAAAGATTTGTTTTTTTAAATAAATACAAAGGAAGATTATGAATTTTGCTTGTAATGGCTAAAGGCTTTAAAGGTGGACTGTATTTTAAGTGCAAGAGGAGGGGAAGTGATGACTAGAAGTCTCCTCCGGGAAAAAACAAAAAACAAAAAGAAAAAATAAAAGCTTTAGATTCTTCTTGTAGGGCGGCATGGTGGCGCAGTGGGTAGTGCTGCTGCCTCGCAGTTAGACTGCGTGGAGTTTGCATGTTCTCCCTGTGTCTGCTTGGGTTTCCTCCCACAGTCCAAAGACATGCAGGTTGGGTGTATTGGCGATCCTAAATTGTCCTTGGTGTGTGTGTGTGTGTGTGTGTGCGCGTGTGCGCGCGCCCTGTGGTGAGCTGAAGCCCTGCCCGGGGTTTGTTTCCTGCCTTGCGCCCTGTGTTAGCTGGGATTTGCTCCAGCAGACCCCCGTCACCCTGTAGTTAGGATATAGCGGGTTGGATGATGGATGGATGGATTCTTCTTGTGGAGCTCAGTCAGTAAGTAAGTGGTGGTGCGGCAGCACCAAACCAGCGCTGGACGTCAGGCGTAAAGCCACAGACACTGGCAGCGCAAATAAACTTTGTTTTTTTACAGTACATCCCATTCCCATCTTTCTTTTTTAATCATTTACATACAGATTGTGCAGGAAGGAATGTACAGTAGCTGCATATTTTATTTATCCCATTTCCAACTATTTAAAGATTGTTTTCTTTTGTGTAAATGTGAAAAAAGAAGTACACCTTTTTATTTTTAACATATGTGGACATATCAAGATTTGATCTTCATTTAAACAGTATCTCTATAAAGGCGATATAACAAATATCATGCAACATTTACAATTAAATAAATTTTTATAATTAAAAAATATATATATAAATGCAAATTTAGTCTGTGGTAAAAGTAAGTCTACCCTTACATTTATCACTACCTCATATACCTAAAATTAGAATCAAATGATTAGAACATCATTAGAAAGAATTTTGTCTGCACCCGTCTTATTACAACCTCAGACATTTAGTTTGGTTTGCTCTTTTTTGGTAAAGTGTGTGTTATCACCATGCTTTGATCAAAAGAGCTCTCTGAGGACTTCAGAAACAAGGTTATAGATGTCTTTGATTCTGGGAAAGTTATTAAAAAGATCTCCAAACAATTTGAACTGAACCATTTCACTACATAAGACCTGATGGATGACAATGAAAAAGCAATGATGTCTCAAATGTTGGTAACAATAAAATATTTAAAAAATTTAACAACAGAAAACAAGTCAGAATGAGCCTAGCACATTCTTAAGAGATAATAAATACCATTGATTCTACGTATGGGTTTAGAAGTTTTGGTTGAACTTCATCCCAAAAAAGCAATGCCTGAAAGGAGTTTGCCCTGAAGGACTGCACTGTCCCAATACCCTCCTTTGAGGAACCATGCCAGTATGAAATGTCCCCAAATCTGAATGAATTTGCTTACCTCCATATAGGTGCTATTTGACTGTCGTGCTGAAACTTGCATGCTATCTCGATACTTAAAGGCACTGCAGAAATAAAAAAAAACAAAAAAAACAAAATGTGTAATTTGTTTTCATTTATTGTGTGCAATTTGCATGTAGAAATATCGCTGTGCTAGCGTACAAACCTGGATCTGGCAGATAAGGGTGCATCACAATCAATGGCCGTCTCAACAGACATTGGGACCTGTTTTGTTTTGGGAAATGATATCTGCATTAGAACAAATATTTTGTCCTGTGCTATCACCACAGTGCTACAAAGGTACATTCATTAATTGCATATATTATTTAGACCCAAGCATGTCCACAAGCTCTTTCACTCTTATATTTTAGGCTACTCCTGAGCCAGAAGCCTTCTTCAGATGTACATGTTCTCTAAAAGAAAAGCCAAGCTACCATACTAGCAAACACTTAATGCAAGCCAACTCCACTAAACTTTGTCAAAATGGTTTAGATTTTGGAAGACCACAAACACTTTTCAGTACATCTAGCTGACTAATGACACAGTGAAAGTGACTTTGCTATCCCTAATAGACAGAATCGTTCACAGGTGAGATTCAATGAAGATGATGTCCTGTGGCCATAATGAGTGGACAGTCCAACAGGCAATACTTCCGTCAAGTTCTGGGCTCAAAGAGAGGTAGAGGAGGAGCACATTTAAACAACATAAGGTTTAAGGTTTCTTTATTTAGTCATGTTTACACAAGAAAACATGAAATTTGTCTTCTCAGTTGCATCAAATAACAGACAGAATGAAATAAAACAGACAAATAGAAACAAGAAAGGTTAAGGTAAGGCAGTTAGATAATGCATATTTACACCAAAAAAAAAGGTTACAAGATATATATCAAAACCTTAATCATTACCTCCGATATTTCTTATTGAAAAGTCGTATGGCACTAGGAAGAAAGGAGTTTCTGGAGCGATTTGTATGGGTTTTCAAAGTGACTATCCTTCCTGATTTACTGAACTTTAGTTCTACATGTAATGGATGACTGTCATCAGTTGAGATGATTTCCAGTTTCTTTAACATTGCCCTCTGACACACACTAGTCAAATCATCTACATCAGCTCCAATAACATTAGCTGCATACTTTGTAATTTGCTGGAGCTTTTTTGAGTTTTGGTTCGTCAGACTATTAAACCAGGCAATGAAACTGAAAGAGATAACAGACTGGATCAGACTGCGATTAAAGGACAACATGAGGTCCTTGTCTACTTTAAATAGTTTGAGTTTATGGAGGAGAAATAAGTGCTGGTTGTATTTAGAGAATAATTTTTTTGTATTTGTATTCCAGTTAAGATTGTTATCTAGGTAAGTTCCTAAGTATTTAATATCAGACATCCAAAGACCCATTATATTCTACTTCAACAGAAATGTCTTTCCTTTAAAGGTGGACTTTGGTTTCTGCTTAAGTCAAACACAATCCACAAACTTTGGGGATTGTACTGCTGTGTGAGCCCCCAAAGAAAAGAGCCTTTTGAAAAAACACCTTGGCATAAGATGACAAAGAAATAATCCAATCTATAATGTATAGTACACTAATCTTAAAATAGCATCTGGGTTTGTTGTCTGTTAAAGTCCAAAGATGTCCATTAAATCCAGCCAAATATTGAATAAACCACAAGAATATTGAGAGCTAAATCAACATATTACGAATATCAGATAGGATGGATATTTAAATTATTTATTAGAGAACAAAAAGAATGATCAGAAAATATAAATAAATAACCCTATGGAACAGACAATGATTTTGTAAGAGATCACCCTGGGGTTAAATATGTCAAATGATGTAATCAAACCCAACATCTAAACTAAAACAGAAAATTGAAATTATCAATGAAAATAATACAAAAGAATAGTTCATTAAAATTGAATAATAACCATTTCCCTAACTAAAGCTAATCTTCCAAATGGATATTTATTGCAATCCAGTGCACAGGTGACTAACCCAGGGTGACATAATCACTGTTAAGTGGCCTTCACTTCACATTGTTGTAAATCAGAGTTACAAACATGGCATAAAGGGGTGTGAGGCCTACAATGTCCCTCAGAGCAGCACAGGACTTTCACTGACATACCCAGATAAGGCCTCACCCCAGGCAGCCAGTCCCAACTACTACCAGTAGACTTTTGACCTAACAAGCTCAGAAATGGAAAGATGGCCATAAAATACTTAAAATAGTTTCAAAATATACAAAACACCTTTCATGAAAGAGGATTACTGTCTACCTTTAGGCTGAACAGACACGTCCTACACAAGAATATTTGTAAATTAAGAGTTTATCACAAGAAACAAAAAGAAAAACTAAAAAAGAGGCAACTTAAGGCCAATCTGTAATCCAATATTCAGAATCCAAAACAAATCAAGAAATTCATAAAGTCAGAAAACAGCACTTGCAATAATGAACTCGTACAAGTTTTATTGACAATCTGATAGAAGCCATCCCTCTGGTGTGATATCATAATGGTCCCACCTCTTAGTTCTCCAATCACAGAACTTAAGGAACATATACAAATTTAAGAACACAGTACATAAATACCAAATAATAAACACACATAACACAAATGCAGTAAAAATATGAAAAATAAGAATTAAAAAATAAGGAAACAAAAAAACAGAAAATAAACATAAGCCAGAGAAAAGACTCTGTAACATAACACACGTGTACAGGAACAAACTTTGCAACAGTGGCTGGTGGCTATGAGAATGCTTCACAAAATGATGGCAAACCATGTTCCAAAATGGCATTATGGGACCATTGCCATCAAATGATAAAATAATAAATTATGTCAAAAATTTTCCAAAATGTTCAAAAAAGAACAGTTCCTAGAAGTACTCAAATTAGAATTTATCACACAATGCCACCATTCCATTAGACTAGGAATTGGAAATAGACAATTTCATCCAAACAAAGATGATCGAGTTGCATAATAATTGTGCCAACTTGGAATGGGATATATTCATGCATTGTGATTATAGCAACAGTTTATGTATGGTTAGATAATGATTCTGGTAAAAGATATCGTTAAAAAAAAAACTACCATATAGATTTCAGCTGAATGTTACATCCTGATATAAAAGTTTGGTTTCTATATTTAAAGGGGGAAAAGGCTCAGGTAAATAGTGATCATACACAGTGGTTTCCTCTGTTTGCCAAATAAAGAAATCATCATAACAATACATTTTATTGGCCTCTTCTGAAATGAGGCTGATTTCTACCAAAGTGAGAGAGAGAGAGAAAGGCAGACAGAAAACAAGAAGGAGAAGTGATCTTTCAGAGTATTGGATGTGCTGGAAGAATATGTCATCTATAGACATATGAGTTTTCTCGTAAATCATATATGGGGCCATAAAATCAAATTCGAGCATATTTGTCAGTAAAATATGTAAATAGCTTGTGTCTAAAATAAGAATGAAAAAAATATGGTAACACAGAACAGCTTACTTCACTTTCAGTTAGTTTTTTTCTTATTAGCCATATTTTGGATAACTTTTTTTTTTCTTCAGAAAAAAATTTACATATGGGCGGCATGGTGGTCTCACTATGTGGAGTTTGCATGTTCTCCATGTATCTACTTGGGTTTCCTCCTGGTGCTCCCATTTCCTCCCACAGTCCAAAGACATCCAAGTTAGGTTAATTGGTGAAACTAAATTGGCCGTAGTGTCTGTGTGGTTGGTGTGTGTGCGTTTGCCCTACGATAGAATGGTGCCCTGTCCAGGGTTTGTTCCTGCCTTGTGCCGTGTGCTAGATGGGATTAGCTCCAGCACCCCTCGTGAACATGTTCAGGACAAAACGGTTTAGAAAATGACTGACTGACAATTTACATATGAGAAACCACACCCATCTAAATATTTCTCAACAACAATTAGCATCTCACCATTACTAGTTACAAATGGAAACTGCGACATTCAATTGCAGGGCTGGCATGGTATGCTGTAATAGTGCTGCTGCCTTGTAGTAAGGAGACCACGGTTCGCACGTTTATCATGCAGCTGGCATGTACAAAGGATTTTCAGTCCCATGCACCAACTATAAGGTAATGCATACAGATTTTTTTTTAGAGAAAATACATTTTAATTGTGAGTTTTGCTCCAAATAAAATTAATTTAATTAGTATATCAAAATAACACACTGATTTTACATTGGCATCAGGAACAAACTTACCTATTTTACTTTCATTGCTACAGTCAACATGTTAACAATTAGTCTTTGTTTTAGCACTCTTGCTTGATTTGGTTAAAGTTTAACAACTGATTGTGAGTTTTTCTATTTTACAAAAGGTTTAACCATTCAGATGGTGTATTTGAATATGAATTATTTACTGAGTATTTTTGAAGTTTAGAATAACTCAGCACTCATGGGATGGACATGCTTAATAGAAGATATTAAAAAAATCTAGTTAGTGGGTTGTCTTCTTTTCCATCTGAGAATGGCATAACATGCAATGAATCTGCCTCTAGAGAAACTCGAGAAACTAAGAAATTTGCCATCTGGACAGGTTGTATACTTTGTGTAGTACTTTGGCCTGTGTATCTGCTTATGGTACCACACTTAAATTATATTGAATAGAACAGATCAGCTTTGCCGCTATGGTTTCTCATCCCGGCTCATTAATTAAGTCTAGGTCAGTAGAGGTGAGAGTAGACATCCTCAATATTGCCTGTGGATAGTGTAGTCTTGGGACAAACAGCACTATTTGAGCAAGGTTGCAACAGTGGCTGATACCCCAACTGCCTAGTTGGAATGCCATGGCTGACGATTCTGTCCAGGCTAAAGTGCTATATATTACTATAGTTTGGAGTATATGTTCCTACATAGCAAAAAACCCAAGGTTTAGGGTCAGTGCGAAAGCAAGACATTTTCCATGATACTATAATATTAATAATTCTTTACATTTATAAAGTGCTTTTCTCACTACTCAAAGTGCTCTCCACACAATGAGGACGCAGGAAGCGAACCCACAATCTCCTTACCGCAAAGCAGCAGCACAACCACTGTGCCACCTGTGAGGTTATATATAGCATATAGCATTTATATCTGTAAGTTTGATGTTGGGTACATTATAAAGAACAAATGCATTTAACCATAAAAAACAAACAAGCCATCTTATCTGTAAGGGCGCTAAAAGAACATAAAGAAGACATCACCGACATATTTAAACCACCTAATGGGCTTAGAATCAAAGAAACACAGAACCTATTGAAGAAAGGTATAAATATGGAACCCAGGATGAAGGTTTGATTGAAAACTTTGATGAAACAAAGGCAGAAGTCAATGTAACCCATGAGGCAATTCAGCATCCGATTCTATGACAATAACAGCTGAAATAAGGCTTATTGGATAAGGGCGACTCTGGAGGACTGTATTGGGTTAGTGTTTTCCTAAAAAGTGGAACCCTCAGATCTTTCTAAGATGTTAAGAGATTAGAATCATACAGTAAGGGAGCTCATCCCATTACGTTGAAGTCAGTATTACACTATATTGAACTGAATATTAACATTAACTGATTGGAATATTACAATAAAAGATCAGAAAAGGTAACATGAGGAACATCATAAAACATGGGATTGGTTATGGACATGTGGGAATGACTAAAAGGAAGCAGCTTAAGCAAACTTGGTAACAATGTACAATCTCAACACAATCAATTTTCTTACCTCTAGAGAGAGTGCACCAACTGGGGTGGACCGTGATGATTCCGGATATCCATCCTGTCCCTGTGCAGTCACAATGCTTCGTTGTTTTATTATATACTCATAAGTACTCATCTTCTTTATTACTGCACAAAAAGGAAAATAACTCTTTACAAAATGACATCTACACACCCCCATTTCTACCACAACAATGTGCACACTGTCTTTACAAGAATTTGAAAATTATACCATAAGACCCTATGAGTGTCAGCAGACATTTTTGGTTGTTCACACAATAAACATGGCTTAAGGACTAATAGAATGTAAAGAAAGTAGAGGCTCTATTGTTGAAACTTGTCATGCTCAGTCACGACCATTCATTGTAATCTTAGTAAGAGATCAACGAAAAAATTACTTTCTGCATATTTCATCAACAAAAAAAGATTCAGTCTTGACTAATTATCATTTTTTGGGAACTCTTTGTTAGCAAAACCAGTCACTGTGTTATGATTCCATTTTTCTTGTAATTTTTTTATAGCCTTCATTTACAGCATAGATTCTTAACCTATGGGTGGTGACCTAAAATGAATTGTGGTTTGCCAACTTTTGTGTTGCGACTCGCCTCTGCATTAAATGGGAAAGGTTCACATATGGTTTGTGAAGTGTCTCACGATTTGTTGCCGCAGGTTGTTTAAGTGATCCTCATTGCTCCACATTGACTGTCAGCAGAAATTCTCCAAGGGGGAACTATAACATGACCCTAAGATGCTATGAATGTCTGACAGTCGTTGTGGACTGGGTCTCGAAGATCTAAGAAAGGCAAGATTAAGGCAAGACATTTGTTTTTTTTTAATCTTTATATGTCTATTAGGGGAGTTTCACTACCATTTAAGAGGGGGTTTTGGAGGAGCGACCACATCTCCTTGGGGTGCATTCAGCCTCCCTCTTCACAACGTGAGTGGCAGAGATGCGAAGTGGCTGGCAAGTGAAGTGAGCAGAGGGGTTGGCAAGCAAAACGAGCAGGGGGGAACACCCTAGTATTCCTATATTATACTAGCAAAGTGTAAGCACTGATAGCAGACATGACTCTAGTAGATAAGGTACATTCAGTCAACAAGGTCCAGATAAGTTTTTAATTATAGGAAGAAACTCAAATCTCATATCTTTTCATGATTAAAAAATGACTCTAAGCTACAAGGGGAGCTCATTGATTTCCTCAGAGTCTGAAATTAAGTCAGTGGTAGAGTTAGAACTAAAATGCTTGTAATTTACAGACCACTGCCTTAAACAACATTAGCTAAACACTACTTCTAAACAAACATTCTCATTAGATGGCCGCAGGACCAGAGGTCTCTCCCCTGTCACTTTATCTGCAACACCACCCCCCAAATCTCAAAGCAATGCTACAGAACACTTAAGACGAACAGTCCATACCATCTGTGTTTGACTCAATATGTTGCTGCAGACTACTAAAGCTACATTCAGACTGTAGGTAGAAGTGACTAAATTAGAGATATTTGGCTCTTTGATTGTTCAAATTAATTTGAAAATGACTTAAATACAATATGACTGTGTACCAATATCCATACTAAAAAAATAAAAATGAATTTGTCAGACAGACCTAAGAGACAACCATGAATACCAGCTGCATACAGACTGCAAATTATTTACTATGCAAGATGTCAGTAAATTGGTCATCTCATGATGCCAAGTACTCAAAGGTGCCTGAAGTGGAATCATCACTGCTGGAGTTGCATATAAACATTTGTGGACACAAGCAAGGAGCTGGTGCAAGACTATCTTGGAAAAATATGCATATTTCAGTGCATACAATATTTTCAACATTCCATTGAAAGCAAACATAAGGTAAGATGTCAGCATTTAATTTTTTGTAATGTTCATCACCAGTCAATTTGCATACAATGCATTTCATCACAGCAGTTCTATGTGGGGCTTGCTGCGAAAACAAGATAAAAGTTTTACTTACATAAATAAATATGGAACCCAAGCAAATGGCCTAGCAGCAGCAGTGAAGCAGTTCCTAAAAAGAAGGTGAAAAATGCTGCCACCAGAATCCCTGCTGAGCTCGTTTCAATGGGGGTCAGAGGGAGAAACGCTAACCATGTTGTGTTGTCACAAATGCCTGCCAGGGAAAGCAAAAAAAAAAAAAAAAACTTCAAGTAAGAAAAAGTACAAAAGAAGCAGCTGTTAATAAACCTAAAAGAATGCTACTGTTGCACTGCAAAATAATGATACTATCAAAAGTAAAATGCAGCAAAAATTGAATACTTTCTTCAGAGAACATTACTTAGTTATCGGTGCACCATTCACAGTTCAGCTTAGAGTGGAGTAATTTCACAAATCACATACAGTATGTATGCTCAAACTTTATATACATTTAGAAAAACACACCTTGAAACTGAGGAGCAGTCCGCAGTTCGCTGGGGTTCACATAGTGTTCAATAAAAATATAAAAGCTAATGACCACCATCATGAAGATTCCAAAGACAGCAGTGGCTACTGTGCTGAAGAAAAACCTAAAAACAAAACAAAAAAAAAATCTTTGGGGCTGATTTCTTTTGTAGATATCCTCGATTTATCCAATGTAAGTGCTAGAAAAGAAGACATGTCCAAAGATTATTGTGAGAATGTAAACAGGACCAGCTGATGGTGAAAAAGACAGAGACACAGTCATATGTTTCGTAGGGTTATGTTATTATTTGACGCCCTCTTCCAAAGTGGCACATACATCACACTTATTCCATACATTTCCACAAAACTGTAACAGAATTGCTAGCTGGATGAGTGACTGTTTCAGGGTGATACCGGAATCAGTGGATGGAAATGAACTGCTGCAGCCTAACGTAATCTTCAAGAACTTGCATGATCTATCAGATTATAGGAAGTTCCTGCCTCATTAACTATCTGCTAGTGAGCCCAAACAAAATACTACCATACTGAAAACACGACTCCAAAAGCAAATAAATAAATAAATAAAAGGGAACACAAAAGAAAATTGTGATTGATTGAAAGAAAAGTAATCAATTCACAAAACACATACACAAATAACGCAAAACACTGGAAAAAAAAAGTTATGAAAACCTGATCATTCTTTTCTGTAATAGATTTTAAAGAAAACAGTGCCATAGTGATGTCTCTCACCAGTACCTGTACACCTATACAATAACTTTAGGTTAACCCTAAACAAAGACACTACATATACACTTTATCTGTGCAATAATGTCATACTGGTACAGCCATTATGGAAATCTAGAAAGAACGGTTATTAAAAATACTGTAAGGAAAAATACAAATAATTGATAGATTGATAAATGATGATTTTGTGAAGCCATTAGCAAGTGACCCTCTTAAACTGAGTAAATAATTTGAAAAGGGAAAGAAGAGCCTTTCATTAGGAGCAAACAGAAGCAGGATCATCTAAACTGCTTAGGGTCGACACAGAGGAGATCTAGCCAGCTAGCATGAAGTTCAGAATAGTATGCACTCAAGGGGGTCACATCAGTTACTGAAAGCAAACATTCACAAACTTTTTAGACACACAAATATGTAACACTGGATAATTTTCCTCAATCAATAAATGAAAGAGTATAATGTTCTTATGTAATTTGTTTAATTGGGCTCTTTTAATCTAGTTTTAGAACTTATGTAAACCCGATTCTACCCTTAATACATTGGCCAAGAGTCCTGTCTTAAATTAAAAAATGTGACTTATTGTAAAAGACCTTCTTGGTTTTGGGCTACTTTTGTTTTACTGGAAGAATAAATGTAACAATATTTTTAGAAAAAATGCATACATTTTGCATTTTTTGATTGTACGACTCGGTGACTTGAAAGTAGGCTATGTGTCGCGAGTAACATGAAGTTTCTTTTTTATGGACATTTTGATACTGTTTGCTGTTGTCTAGCATTGGTCACTGCCCTCTGTTCATTAAAGTATATATTTTGTTAGTTCCTTTCTGCATCAAACATGAAATTTAAAAAAAAAAGATTTTCTATCATCACTACAAACCACATGTGGTAAGTAACATTTCAAAAAAGCATTTTGAGAGAAGTAGTCCTTTATCGCAGGAATACAGGAAATTCTAGAACCACTGTGTACAGATCATGGTAGAACAGCAAATAAAAGTAATATAAAAAAATAAAATATAAATACTAGAACTAAAAAAATACTAACATAAAAAAATAAGGTATACCTATATAATTGTGAAAACAGCAAATAAGAAAACGAGAAAAACGCGCATAGAAGTAATCAACAAAAATCCAGATGTTGTAAGGAGGATCAGTATGGTATATACAACCTCAACTGAGTAAATGCTGACATTGTCCATCTTGATGGGTCTTTGTTTTTAGTTCTGAGCAGAATTCGAAGTCGGCCATTCATAGTTTATAAGGAATGAATAGACAGTGTTGCCACCAGGGGGTGCACCCGCTCCCCAAACCCGACACAGACTGATGGCAGGCACAAGTTCAAGCACAACACACATTTTTTTATTTGGCCAGGGGAAACTCTTCCCAATTGTTTCCCACCTAAACAGCACAGCACATGTGCATAGTCAAATAAACAGCACACAGGACTTCTTTCTCATTCTGCTCTTCCACCTCCACTCCTCCTGGCAAGCTTTGTCCTCGATCTCCTAATGCTGGCTCCTGGACCAGTGGCAGTGGGCTTCTTTTATCCGGTACCTGCTGATCAGCATGGTCCGGAAGCACTTCGGAGTGAGGTGGAAGTGCGACAAAGTAGGGCTTCAGAGTTCCTACAACACCCTCTAATCACCCTCCAGAGAACCCAAAAGGACTGTGGTGAGCTCCAACTCCCATGGAGCCCTGTGGGAATCCAGGACACCACTACAACCCTGGTGGGATGACATCTAGCACTCCAAAATAGATAATGCCCTGTGCATGCTCTCTTCCCCCGGTCCTTCCATTACCAAGTGGTCCCTGCCAGGTAAGGGTCCCGGCCGTCTTACATAATGGCTTAAGCATTGTGTAGCCCTGTTTCTTTGTCAGGGAGTATATTGTAACTAATTTGAAATACTGTAGTAGTATACACATTGTTAAGAAATACATACTGTATAAACTTTGTGAACTAAGTAGGGTAACGAGTTACATACCTATCATTAAATATATAAAATGTAAATCAATTACTGTGCATACCTATCATTAAAGCAAAAAAACATTTTTTTTAAATCTAAAAATTGATTCTAAAAAAATGGGGTCAGAATAATGAAGAAAGTGGTAGCTTAGCTATTGGGTTGACACTGTGATAAGTGACAGAGGATTTTACTACACCCAACATGCACATAAAACTTTAATGCAAAGGTTTAACACTGCAAGAATTAAACATAAGAAAAAATGTAAAGAAAAAAATGTGGACATGAGCGTCAGTAGGTTTTAGCCCTAGGAACCAAGTTACCTGAACTAGTCCATATCATTTCAGTAATTATTCACTGCTCTGATCCTGATCTTTCTGATCATAAAATTGGTCATTACGATAGCTATTGACAAAAAGGATTCATCATTAATTGCAGAATTATGGTATTTGCCATAATTCTCGCGATATTATCAAAAATTCATTTGAAGGTCCCCCCAGAGTCCCTCTTTCTCTTGCACGATTTGTCTCAAAAACGAATCAGCACATCATCATTTCATAACAGGCTTAAATTTCGAGCTTAGTATTTTTCCATCCAGCCGTTTTAGCACTAGACCATCCTCAAGGAACTGTGACACACAGACACACACCCATCATTGAGATATCAATGTTTTCGGTACCAGGGGACACTAAAACATCAAGATCCGTCGAAAACTGGAGATTAAAATTTTTGACAAATTTAAAGCTTTCGCTCCTCTCCCATAGACAATAGGTTATATGGGGGGCACAAAGCAAAAATACTGTTGGTAAGTTCAATCTCATTAGATTACTGGGGTAGTTGTTGTCTATAAAACTACCAATGATCAACGGGTTTACCTGTAGTGCTGCATATTGTCCGACTGTAAGGAAAGAAGTACTGACCCGGAAGTATCAGAGAGACTGATGAGCAATGTCTTTCAAATCAACATTCCAGCAGAAACAGTAGGTTAAAATAAATAAAGAAGCCAGCCTTACCAGTAGTTTCTTCCACCAACACAGTTGTTCAGCCATTTGCAGTGATGGTCAAAGTCAGAGATGCACTTATTGCAGCTGCTGCAGTGTTTTGCCTTTTGCCCACTGAAAAAAATCGAGCAGCAGACATTAAATCTGAGCAGAACAACTGGAAAGTGCTCTCTTACTATGTTAGTTGCTTTCTTTAAGGACATTCAAATATCTTATTGCATTGTTTCACTTTTTGCGAAAAGACAATAATTCAATACCAGCAAAGACAGGTCAATGTGATAGAGCTTCACACAGAGCAGCATTTAAAGTTGGAAGGAGCTCTGTCCTTCTCCTCACCAGACTCCAGCCATCGAATGGAGGGAGGACCCACCCAGATGTGCTCCAGGTGCCTCCCAATGAGTGACTGCCAGCACTCCCTAGTGTGGTGGAAGTGCCGGCTCTGCACCCGGAAGCACTCCGGGTGTCCCTGGTCTTCTTCCCCCAGGAAGTCCTCAGGCATCTGGGTGCCCCCTGGTGGTAACCACGGGCCCCTATAAGGTTGAGCTTCTAAGCTCTGTTCCCGTGGTTCTCAAAGCCACCTGTGCGATCGCCCCCCCGTCGTCTGGAGGAGGCGTAAGCCCTCCTCCGGTCCTTCTGGGCGTCCCAGCTGGGTACCACCCCCAGCCACTTGCCACAGCACACACACACATACAAACCACCCTGTGACCCATTGGATTAAGCAAATTTAGGTACCTTGTTTTCAAAACACACACACACACACACATATATTAATACATATATATACACAGTTGTATGAAAAAGTTTACTCTACTTTCAACAAAAAAGATAACAGTGATATGTCTTTCATTTCCTAGGAACATTTGAGTACTGGGGTGTTTTCCGAACAAAGATTTTAGTGAAGTAGTATTTAGTTGTATGAAATTAAATCAAATGTGAAAAACTGGCTGTGCAAAAATTTGGGTCCCCTTGTAATTTTGCTGATTTGAATGCATGTAACTGCTCAATGCTGATTACTTGCAGCACCAAATTGGTTGGATTAGCGCGTTAAGCCTTGAACGTCATAGACAGGTGTGTCCAATCATGAGAAAAGGTATTTAAGGTGGTCAATTGCAAGTTGTGCTTCCTTTTGACACTCCTCTAAAGAGTGACAGACAGCATGGGATCCTCAAAGCAACTCTCAAAAGATCTGAAAACAAACATTGTTCCGTGTCATGGTTTAGGGGAACGCTACAAAAAGCTATCTCACTGTCAGTTTCAACTGTAAGAAATGTAATCAGGAAATGGAAGGCCACAGGCACAGTTGCTGTTAAACTCAGATCTGGCAGGCCAAGAAAAATACAGGAGCGGCATATGCGCATGATTGTTACAGACAACCCACAGATCACCTCCAAAGACCTGCAAGAACATCTTGCTGCAAATTGTATATCTGTACATCATTCTACAATTCAGCGCAATTTGCACAAAGAACATCTGTATGGCAGGGTGATGAGAAAGAAGCCCTTTCTGCACTCACGCCACAAACAGTCACTTGTTGTAGGCAAATGCTCATTTAGAGAAACCAGATTCATTCTGGAAGAAAGTGCTTTGGACTGATGAGACAAAAATGTAGTTATTTGGTCATAACAAAAAGCGTTTTGCATGGCGGAAAAAGAACACCGCATTCCAAGAAAAACACCTGCTATCTACTGTCAAATTTGGTGGAGGTTCCATCATGCTGTTGGGCTGTGTGGCTAGATCAGGGACTGGGACCCTTGTTAAAGTCCAGGGTAAAATGAATTCAACCCAATATCAACAAATTCTTCAGGATAATGTTCAAGCATCAGTCACAAAGTTGAAGTTACACAGGGATTTGATATTCCAACAAGACAATGACCCAAAACACAGTTCGAAATCTACAAAGGCATTCAAACAGAGGGAGAAGTACAATGTTCTGGAATGGCCGTCACAGTCTCCTGACTTGAATATCATCAAAAATCTATGGGATGATTTCAAGCAGGCTGTCCATGCTCGGCAGCCATCAAATTTAACTGAACTGGAGAGATTGTGTATGGAAGAATGGTCACAGAACCTCCATCCAGAATCCAGACATTCATCAAAGGCTATAGGAGGCGTCTAGATAGATAGAGAGAGAGAGAGATTCATACAGACTGTTTCTTCCCAAGGTAAAGAACAGAACTACTTACACATCAACTTCACACAAGTAGCAGTGCAGATTCTGAATTGCATGTGGATGCTTGGTCCGGTCTAAAGCTGGCAAAGGGCTATTGTAGTTCAGCTTGGCACGTACGTTGAAGTCGGCTGGATCAACAGAGACTGCCACCAAATGTGCCACGAGATGTACAATAAAAGCTGTTCCAAAGATCTAGAGAAAGTTTAGTCAAGGAGCCTTGCTGAATTTGAGAAAAGGAGCCCTCTTATGACTTTTGGCAGGAAACATAAGCTACACTTGCATACACAATGCCAACTTTTGCTCATTTTCTGAATTCACCTTATAAGTGTCACACATTGTTGGAGCTTATATAGAGGCAATGGTTACAGGCTGCAGGTTAAACTTGGATGCAACATCAGATATACTGATGTACACACCATCACTCAAACTGGATCAACTTATTGCATGCAATAAAACTAATAGCAAACAAACACCATGTCTACTGTGGAATGAAATGAATAAGAACATGCAAATTTCATATTGGTACAATCCTGTTATGTTACAAAATTTTTGTACACTTCTTTTTTTATTAATGATTCATTCTCATTACTTTTTTGAGATGCTGAATCTGATTTTTGCATTTATTTGTATTCTATAAATTGTTTTCAGTTATTTTGAAAATTTTTTACATCTCTTCATCTGCATTCTGTTTTTCACTAGGTGTTGCAGTGATCATGGCACGATATTGATTACTACGGTGCGCACTTCCAGAAATTTCTTGGTTGTCATCAGTGTGTTGCTATAAGATTCACCATATTGAACATGTCACTCTCTGAGTTTGCGAATATTTCAAGAAAAATCTACCTTTGTGCCTGACTTTTGCTTTCATTTCTTGACTTGGGCATTGACATTGGAGATGACTGGTTTTTGGTTTTTACTTTTTGCATGCTTATGTTTCCCTTCCTGGTCATCCCATTTTCCCCCCCAAGACTAACAAATCCCTGCAAGAAAATAAACTGGTTTCAAATCCACCCACTATGTGATCATACCAATATATTTCCACATACATCACATCACTCAAAGAAAGCAGACAAGTTGACACACTTGAGCCGTCGTACCAAAACCAAAACTGAAGAAAAGGTCGGCAATACAACCTTCAAAACAGAAGTACCAGTAGCAGTAGATGGTCAAAAATACTGAATCTATACTAATAAAAGGCAAAGCCCTCACTGACTGACTCATCACTAATTCTCCAACTTCCCGTGTAGGTAGAAGGCTGAAATTTGGCAGGCTCATTCCTTACAGCTTACTTACAAAAGTTGGGCAGGTTTCATTTCGAAATTCTACGTGTAATGGTCATAACTGGAAGGTATTTTTCTCCATTTACTGTAATGGAGTTGAGCTTGAAAGCCGTGGAGGCGGAGTTTCGTGTGACATCATCACGCCTCCCACGTAATCACGTGAACTGACTGTCAACGCAGTGTGTAGAAAACCAGGAAGAGCTCCAAAATGCGCTGAAGAAAACATGCATTATATAATTGAGAAGGCAGCGAAACAATAAGAAGCGAGCGAGTGACATATTCTACCATATTCATGAGTGCTGCTACTTCGGAAACAAAGCAAGGTGTAAACCTAAACTTTAAATTAAGTTAATAGACAGGCTGCCGCTGGTGTTTTTCATGCCCACGGGTAATGCGGGATACAAGTTTAATGAGAGGACGTAGGATATAAATGAGAGTTTTGATCACTTTGTAACAAAGTTAAAATTGCAGGTGAAGGGGTGTGCTTATGCAAATTCCGAGAGACTGTGTTTGTGGGGAATTGACATTTAAGGCGGGTGGGGGAGTCACGTCATCATCTCCCCTCCCATTTACCTCATTTCGCTCTGAGCTGAGCTCCGCGGCTAACGGCGTCTTCCGAAGCAACTTCGTCACACTGCCACCAAATACACACAGAAAAATCCACAAGTTAATACACACGCTGTCTCTAGAGTTTCTCCACACTGAATCCTCCAGGCACTACTTACAAAAGGTTACATTGACAATCGCACAGCTGAGAAGCTTCGATGCATGTGCTCCATAACGCGTTAAAAATATAAAGTCACTGTCGGAATAAATAAAGTCAAAACTTAAGTCAAAACTTGTTTCTGAATATATAAAGTCAAAACTTTAATATATAAAGTCAGCGCTGGAATATATAAAGTCAAAACTTGAATATATAAAGTCATTCCCAAATATATAAAGTCAAAACCTGAGTATATAAAGACGGCATTGGAATATTTTGGAATATATAATGTAAGCGCTGGAAGATATAAAGTCAAAACTTAAATATATAAAGTCAGCGTCGGAATATGTAAACTCAGCGCTGGAATATATAAAGTCAAATCTTGAATATATAAAGTCAGCGTCGGAATATATTGTCACGCTTGGGTCACAGATTTGCACAGAGACACAGGAGGTCGTAGAAACAAGAAGGGTTTTTATTCAAACACTGCAAACACATGAGCTTAAACGTGCTCCATGATAAGTCAGAGATGACAGTTCCGCTAGGAGCAGAGAGAGAGAGCGATAAAAGCAAGCAAACAATCAATTTTCAACTGACAGGCGCTGCACAAGGCTTTTAAGTTAGCGGAGTATCGCGCGAGGTTTGCATTACGCGTTATAGCGCAAGTGAGAAAGTAAGGAGCAATGTGAGGGTAGTCTGTGTTTCAGGGGTTGTAGTTTTCCCAGAGGCGTCTGTATCTTCTTGGCGTGCGATCAGCCCTCCAGCTCACACCCTCCCCCTCAGCTTTATTCACATTTCCGTGAATCAAGCGACTCTCTGTACCAGGTTCATTTAGTCTTGATAATATGTCTGCGTTGACGTGTTCAGAACCTGGTCGATGTTTTACTGTGAAACGGTGAGGTTGTAAGCCCAGAAACCATCTCATGAGGTGAGAGTTTGTATCTTTCTGTCGGTATGACCAATGAAGTGGAGCATGATCAGTTACCAAAGTGAAGTTTCGTCCCCACACGTAATAGCGAAGCCCTCCAGCTCACAATATAAAGTAAGCGCTGGAATATATAGTCAAAACTTCAATATATAAAGTCATCGTCAGAATATACAAAGTCAGTGCTGCAATATCCATCCATTTCCCAACCCGTTGAATCCGACCACAGGGTCACGGGGGTCTGCTGGAGCCAATCCCAGCCAACACTGGGTGCAAGGCAGGAACCAATCCTGGGCAGGGCAAATGCATCATTTTCAAAACATTAACCGAACAGTGTTTTTTTTATTTATTTTTCTGAATACGTTTTTGTTAACTTACTTCAGTTCAGAGTCGTTTCAATCAATATATTTTGACTTTGAGTTTATATATTCAGGAATGAGTTTATATACTCCGATGTTGACTTTATATAATCAGGAATGACTTTATAAATTCCGACGCTGACTTTATATATTCAGGTTTTCACTTTATATATTCCACCGCTGACTTTATATATTCTGACGCTGACTTTATATATTCAAGTTTTGACTTTATATATTCCAGCGGTGACTTTATTTATTCAAGTTTTGACTTTATATATTTAGAAAAAAGTTTTGACTTTATATATACCGATGCTGACTTTATGTATTCAAGTTTTGACTTTATATATTCCGACAGTGACTTTATATATTCGGGAATGACTTTATATATTCAAGTTTTGACTTTATATATTCTGACGCCGACTTTATATATTCAGAAAATCAATGTATTTGCCTGTTTCGCACCCCATAGTATATGTGTGTGTGTATATATGTACACATGTATGTATATATATATATATGCCAGCAGCACTCATGACAATGACAAAACAATTACGTTGTCAATCATGTTACGTTATTATTAAAATGTTTCCTTTTCTTTTTACTTCTCCGCTGCCAAGCGTGGGTATTTTGCTATATATATATATATAGATATAGATATAGATATATATAAATATGACAACAACACTCATATCAATGACAAAACAATTACATTAACAATCATGTTACGTTATTTTTAAAATTTTTCCTTTTCTTTTTCATAACTTCTTTTATACACTACTTCTCCGCTGTGAAGCGCGGGTATTCTGCTAGTCTATACTAATAAAAGGCAAAGCCCTCACTGACTCACTCACTCATTACTAATTCTCCAACTTCCCGTGTAGGTAGAAGGCAGAAATTTGGCAGGCTTATTCCTTACAGCTTACTTACAAAAGTTGGGCAGGTTTCATTTCGAAATTCTATGCGTAATGGTCATAACTGGAACCTATTTTTTCGTCCATAGATTATAATAGACTTCTGCTCGATGCCCGTGGGAGGCGGAGTTACGTCTCCCACTTAATTTAGTGCCTGCCCATATAGGGCCATCCGTCAGCGGCAATCCAATAGAAACACTGCCGCTAAATATTCACGGGTGAAGGACTGTGCTTATGCAGAGGAAGATGAGATAGTCAGGGTGGTGTTTGGCACAAACTCGGCGAAACTGCGAGAGAAACTTTTAAGTGCCGGGTCTTAGCTAACATTAAATACAGCCGTGGACATTGCACGAGATGGCACCAGCACAGCTGAGAAGCTTCGATGCATGTACACCGAGCGGCTCACGTGAAATGACGCAGTGCACAGACAAAAAGCAACAGTTCCAAAGAGTGCTGAACAAAAACTGAATTACACAATTAAGAAGGCAGCAAAAAAATATGAAGCGTGTGATACATACAAGCATATTCATAAGTGCAGCTACTGCGGAAACAAAGCACACGGTGGAAAAAGTCAATGTCCCGCTAAAGGAAGACAGTGTAAAAAAAAACCCGTGCATGCAGTGTGTCACGTCTCAGATAGAGAGGAAGACGAGCTGTTTATTGATGCAGTAAGAAATGAATCGATGAATGAAACCCATTATCTTTACAACGATTGATAAACACGGAATGTAACTTGAACACAACACATCCTACAAATACGAACCTGATTGAAAGAAATAATGATAAATCCTTGATGACAGCAACACTCATAACACTCACAAAACAATTACTGTATATTGACAATCATGTTACGTTATTTTTAAAATGTTCCCTTTTCTTTTTCATAACTTCTTTAACACACTACTTCTCCGCTGTGAAGCGCGGGTATATATGTATATATATATATACCCCAATCTACATACTCTCAAATAGACAAACCACACGTCGTGGTGCAATGGTAGAGCTTTCGCCTTTAGCACCGACGTCCAAGGTTCGATTCTCGAGAGGGGATGCACTGAGTATGTACACGCACTTCCCGATTCATTTTACCCTCGCATCCCCTTGGTTTGAGACGTATGAAAAAATATGCGGTTAACGCAGAAAGACAGATCACCAATTGAAGCTTTATGAATAATGGATACTTTATTCACCATCAATGATTGTTTTGGTAAAGCCATACTCAGTGTATTCATTAGATGAACGGTAAAAAAGTAAGAGCGAGGGGAGGGTGACTTATTGAGGCACGCAGGCGAAACCACAATAGCATGCGGGCTCGATGCATCGGTGCACGTCAACTCGATCTGAATTGCGCGATCACATTCAAAAAAATATATCTTTTCAAGTTCTATTTAGTCGACACAAATATCTTTGGTTGGAATGTAAGGCGAATTTACTCTTTACATTTGTATGGTGAAGAAAAATGTATGCAATGATGACTAAATTTAACTATATAAAGTCAAAACTTGATTATATAAAGTCATTGTCGGAATAAATAAAGTCAAAACTTGAATATATAAAGTCAGCATCGGTATATATAAAGTCAAAACTTGTTTCTGAATATATAAAGTCAAAACTTGAATATATAAAGTCAGCGCTGGAATATATAAAGTCAAAACTTGAATATATAAAGTCATTCCCAAATATATAAAGTCAAAACCTGAGTATATAAAGGCGGCGTTGGAATATTTAAAGTTAAAACTTGAATATATAAAGTCAGCGTCGGAATATATAAAGTCAGCGTCGGAATATATAAAGTAAGCGCTGGAATATATAAAGTCAAAACTTGAATATATAAAGTCAGCGTCAGAATATACAAAGTCAGCGCTGGAATATCCATCCATTTCCCAACCCGTTGAATCCGACCACAGGGTCATGGGGGTCTGCTGGAGCCAATCCCAGCCAACACTGGGTGCAAGGCAGGAACCAATCCTGGGCAGGGCAAATGCATCATTTTCAAAACATTAACCGAACAGTGTTTTTTTAATTTATTTTTCTGAATACGTTTTTGTTAACTTAGTTCAGTTCAGAGTCGTTTCAATCAATATATTTTGACTTTGACTTTATATATTCAGGAATGAGTTTATATACTCCAATGTTGACTTTATATAATCAGGAATGACTTTATAAATTCCGACGCTGACTTTATATATTCAGGTTTTGACTTTATATATTCCAGCGATGACTTTATATATTCAACTTTTGACTTTATATATTCAGAAACAAGTTGGACTTTATATATACCGACGCTGACTTTATATATTCAAGTTTTGACTTTATATATTCCAGCGCTGACTTTATATATTCTGACGCTGACTTTATATATTCAAGTTTTGACTTTATATATTCCAGCGATGACTTTATATATTCAAGTTTTGACTTTATATATTCAGAAAAAAGTTTTGACTTTATATATACCGACAGTGACTTTATATATTCAAGTTTTGACTTTATATATTCTGACGCCGACTTTATATATATTCAGAAAATCAATGTATTTGCCTGTTTGGCACCCCATAGTATATGTGTGTGTGTATATATGTACACACATATATATATATATATATATATATATATATATATACTCAGCAAAAAAAGAAACGTCCCCTGACTTTCAACTGTTTTTACTTTCAGTAGACTTAATGTGTAAATATTTGTATGAACACTAAAAGAGTCAACACCATAAGACATAAACTAAAAATGTTTCACAATGTGTCCCTGAATGAAGGGAGGCTCAAAATCAAAAGTACCAGTCAGTATCTGGTGTGGCCACCAGCTGCTTGAAGTACTGCAGTGCATCTCCTCCTCATGGACTGGACCAGATTTGTCAGTTCTTGCTGTGAGATGTTACCCCACTCTTCCACCAAGGCACCTGCAAGTTCCTGGACATTTCTGGGGGGAATGGCCCTAGCCCTCACCCTGCGATCCAACAGGTCCCAGACGTGCTCAATGGGATTGAGATCTGGGCTCTTCGCTGGCCATGGCAGAACACTGACATTGCTGTCATGCAGAAACTCACGCACTTTTTGCCACTCCTGTCTGGTCCAGCGAAGGTGGGTTTGTGCCCATAGGCGGCGTTGTTGCTGGTGATGTCTGGTAAGGACCTGCCTTACAACAGGCCTGCAAGCCCTCAGTCCAGCCTCTCTCAGCCTATTGCGGACAGTCTGAGCACTGATGGAGGGATTGTGTGTTCCTGGTGTGACTCGGGCAGTTGTTGTGGCCATCCTATACCTGTCACGCAGGTGTGATATTCGGATGTACCGATCTCCTGTGCAGGTGTTGTTACACGTGGTCTTCCACTGCGAGGATGATCAGCTGTCCTTCCTGTCTCCCTGTAGCGCTGTCTTAGGCGTCTCACAGTGTGGACATGGCAATTTATTGCCCTAGCCACATCATCAGTCCTCATGCCTCCCTGCAGCATGCCTAATGCACGTTCACGCAGATGAGCAGGGACCCTGGGCATCTTTCTTTGGGTGTTTTTCACAGTCGGTAGACAAGTCTCTTTAGTGTCCTGCGTTTTTAGAACTGTGACCTTAAATGCCTACTTTCTGTAAGCTGTTAAGGTCTTAACGACCATTCCACAGGTGCATGTTAATTAATTGATTATGGTTAATGGAACATGCATGGAAAACATTGTTTAAACAATTTACAATGAAGATCTGTAAAGTTATTTGGATTTTTAAAACATTATTGTTGAAATACACAGTCCTGAAAAAGGGACGTTTCTTTTTTTGCTGAGTATATATATATATATATATATATATATATATACATACATATATATATATATATACAGTGGTACCTCGGTATACGTCTGCTTTGGAATAAGTCCAACTTGGTATACGTCCTATTTGGACACGAAAAATTTTGCTTGGTATACGACCTTTGTTTGGAATACGACTCGCATGCTAACCTTGTTTACCTCTCTCGAAACAAAGCCACGACTGCCCACGAGCGTTAGTGCACCAGTTGCTAGCATTCTTTTATTGTTATGTGGTTGACGGTTGTCAGGGCGATTCGCGATGTGGGCGTTTCTCACCAAAGTGCACTTGTGAGGGACCATCTGTATTCATGATTGTTCCTGGGGCTGCTTATCTTGATAAACAGAAGCGCGAGTCGGCTAGAAAGGGAGGAAAAAGAAAGAACGGACGGGAGGTTGAGAGAGAGAGAGCGAAGTAGCTGAAGTAGGCAGAGTTAACGTCAGCTGCAAGTAGGGCGACTCCCCTGTTGGGAAGCAGGGGGGCTGCCAGGTAAAAAGGCACCGGGATTCTTCTTGTTTTTTTTTTTTTTTAAAGAATGCTTCCTGCTCTATTTTAACTTCGTTGTTTTTAAGAAGACTTTTTTCTATTGTTTTTAACCTCCACGTTTCACTTCTGATTTTATGGATTATTTATTGGAACTTTGGAGACTGCACTTTAATTTGAACACCTTGTTTTGTTAATTGTTTTAATAAAAGCACTTTGCACTTTTTCACCATCCCCTTGCTTTGTTGTTACCGATGAGGTTAGCAGTGCGGCACATTACCGACGGTGTAGGGTTCTAGGGCTCCCCGGCAGCAGATGGGAGCATACAGCAAACCCGCATCGTCACAACGTGATTTTGTGTTTTTTTCATGTAAATTTGAATTGATTGTTGAAAAGTATGAAGGTGGCATGCGTATCCGGGTCATGGCTGTTGCATACCGTTTGCCAAGAATGACGGTATCTACGATTGTGAAAAACAAAGATGTTATTAAAAAGTAAAGTGACGTAAAATTTTCATTTATTTCATCTAATTGCTTTTGTATTTATATATTTTAGTATTAAGCAGTGTTTACATTATTTTATACAACCACATCAATGTATAATATGCCAATAACAATAGGATTTTTTTTTTTTAATGGGAACGGATTAATCATTTTCCCATTATTTCTTAGGTTAAAAACTTGTTTGGTATACGTCCTGTTTGGTATAAGTCAAAGGGTCTGGAACGAATTAAGGACGTATACCGAGGTTCCACTGTATATATATATATATATATATATATATATATATATATATATATATATAGATATGACAACAACACTCATATCAATGACAAAACAATTACATTAACAATCATATTACATTATTTTTAAAATTTTTCCCTTTCTTTTTCATAACTTCTTTAACACACTACTTCTCTGCTGCGAAGCGCGGGTATTCTGCTAGTAACTGATATAAAGTTAGGAGAGAAAGGTGGGAAATGAGGATGGCTAAAACATGAGCTGGAAAACAGAAGGTCTGGGAGGAAGAAAAAGGATGGAGTTGGTGCAAGTGTGTAGATTTAAAAAAGACAAAAAGATGGAGAGAGAAATTAAAAATATAAGGTGGAAAATTGAATTTTGGTTTATGAGGATATTGAGGAGGGTAAAAAATGAAAGAACGTTAAAAAGGAGAACAGAAGTACTAAGATATAAAGAAGGAAACAAAACATTTAAGGAAACTTAGAAATTGCTGAAGACTTTTAAAGTGAATGGCATTATATAAGGTTTTAGTCAAAATTAAAGAAATTAAAAGAAGCAAAACATCAAAAGGACTGACCACCTATATTATAGCAAATCAGCAAATAAAATGCATTTCAGGTTTCCCAAAGAATATTATAAAGGGAATGGGAGACTATCTCATGTAATATGGAATTGAATTATTCATTTAATTTAAGAAAATAAAAAGAAGTCAGAAGTAAGAAGCTATAAATACAAGTTAATCTCATTTGTCAAGATTATAAAATGTTGTGAAGGACGGTGGGTGGGTTGATTAATTGCAATCTGCTAAGTACGATGACAGAGAGAGTAAGGGGAGTGAGAGCTTCTGTCCATTGATACGTTACATGAAGGTCAAGCAATGGAGCCAGTATAAAAGATGGATATGACAAATATTTTGACAAGCTAGTGTTAGAAGCGGAGCATTTCTTAACCAGCTTTTCCTCAACAGATCAAAGTAACATACTGTACAAGCACAAAAGAGCAGAAAGCAGAGTGAGTGTTAATAAACCAACATGTAAAACAAAAAAGTGGAGTCAGACAAGTGCACGGCACTGTAGGTGTTACTGCTGTTACTTTCATTTTGTTGTGCGGATGCACTAGCAAATATTACACAAAGAAATGAGAAAATGTTCATGAGTCTTAGTGTGGGTAGCAAGATAAGGCCTTGGATTATTTAGATGAAATTACAGTCTGTAGCCAGGATATACAGGTATGAGGGATCAAAGGAAAAGCATGCAGTAAGATTTTGTCAAGCCTAAGGATTGAAATTAAAAGAAAGCAAATATAAAAGTGAAAATGGAGAAATCTGATGAACAAATAAGGGATGCACTGTTTGTTTATTTTTTTTGGGAGGGGAATCAAGTTGAACAGAGAGAAATTGAACAGACTTCGAGAAGAAAACACAAAGGAGAGAGGGTTATGTATATGGAGACTTTAAAGAGTGTCAGGTAAACCTAAATAAAAGGACAAGCGTCTGTGTATGTGTATGCATCTGGTTGCTATCTCTCTGTCATAGCAAACATTTGTAGCAATAAATTAGGAGTTATAAGAAATGAATATTATATGAAAACAAAAATAAAAATCAACCTCTGCCACCTATCCACAGGTACCATGTCCTGTCACACTCTGCAGTATGAGACCAATGCAGGGTTTACAAGTGTACATCTCAAATGCCATTTCCCCAGAAACGTCAAAGCGACCAGGCAGCGGATACAAAGCCAGCCACACACTGACAGGAAGAGCTGCGTCACCTTTCAGTACTTCATGCTCTTCCTCTCTCACTTTCACTGTCAAAGATAAAGACAGAAAATATACTCTGTACCCAAACTGTCAACTCATTTTTTGATACCAGGTGATGAAAGAATAAATAACATTCTTCACATTATTTATATATTGAGAAATCAAGGAGAATTTTCGAGTTGTCCTCATATCCACATGAGTTCTTCTCTAGGCACTTTGCATAGCCCCCACACATCACTAAGACATGCAGCTTACATCAATTTGAGACTTTAAACTGAGTGACCGTGGGTGAATGTCTGAGTGTGCCTTGTGATGAACTGCTATCCTAACCAGATGGTCACTGTCTTACGTCAGATGCTCTCAGGATCAGCTCCATCCTCCAAGTGATCCTGAACTTCATAAAGTATGTTTAATAATGAATACTTTCAAACTTTGTGTGCAATGATAAAAGTGTCCTCCCATCAGCCCCAGCACACTCCTGTTGCCTATTGAGAATTGCAGTTCCTGCATTAGGTTGCACTGCCCTAAGGTTGCAAATGAGATGATAATGTATGTGAAAAATGTATTTATGCACATTAAATATTCTAACCAAAGAGAGACAGAGGACAAAAAATGAAAGATGAGATAGCCAAAGATGGGCTGAGGTCAAAACCAGGAATAAGAAATATCCTCATTCACAGCATAAAACACATTAAATTTTCAGAGTCACAAAATGAGAGCAAAGATTTGAAACCAGGAAATTGCTAAGTTTTTCACTAAGAAATGGTTTGTTAGCCGTCAAGTTCAGATATCCAATGAATGAATGGAGTGACCTTTACACCAGTGGGGGCTTTGCAGTCTTGTAGCCTCAGAACCCCTGCAGATTTTGGTTTTGTTTGTCTCCAGCCCTCTGAAGTTTTTTTTTCTTTTTTTTTTTTTTCTTTTTTATGTCCTCCTGGCCATCGGACATTACTTTATTCCTTGCTACTTAGTATTGCCTAATCTTATATTTTTCTTTCTTCATCTTGTAAAGTACTTTGACCTACATCATTTGTATGAAAATGTGCTATATAAATAAATGTTGTTGTTATACTGTTGCTTGTTTGACATCACTAATGAGTGTGTTCCAACATTTTTTGGACGGGTTTCCTTGGAAATGGTCAATGCAAAATTTTTAGAACAGCTGTGCCTGTGACCGAAACAAAAAAGTGTAATGTAAACAGATATTTAACTTTGCATGCAGGTAAAAAAGAATATAATAGAACTCAGATTCAGATTCTCTCTACTTTAAAACCCCATAATACAAACGCTCAATGATGAAAAAATGAGACACAACCCTTGTAAGAGGTGATGCATACATCAGACATCAACAGAAGACACCTCAGTATGAACATCACCCTACAAATTGCTGCGTCATGTGCAATGGGCTTTGTAGAGTGACAAGGAGCAGTGGTGTGCCATGTGTGTTTGGCATTTTTCTATTAAAAATGGGTTGCATGACAAACCTGGCAAAAAGGGGTTATTTCATCCAGCCATGACAAAAGGCACAATGTACAGGAAGTTGCCAACTTTGTGGGTGTGTCAAAGTGCACCATCCAAAGGGTCTTCCCGCAGTGGCGTACATCACACACAACTGGTAATCATCACCTGCAGACAGTTAGTGCAGGCCTACAACAAGCCATTTTCGAATGAATACTCAGAAGGGAACAGCATGCTATGGATATCTGGAGCTGAGTACCACAGAAGAACCCCTTGCCAACAATTGCACACAAAGCTGCATGGTTACAGTTGATACCAGGAAACACGTTATCTGGTCTGATGAGTCGTATTTTGACCACTCTGGCCAAACCGCGAGATTGTGCACTGGAAGAGTGGATTAAAATTGATGTTGCCTACATCTGGAACCCAGTGGAGACAGAATTGCAACTGTTCTTCAGTCTTACAGAGGAGTTACGTGTTATTAGATAAGATTTAGCCAGAGGTGAACATTTTTTTTTCTCCGGTGAGCTTATACAACAGTTCTGAATAATCGCTAGAAAAAGAACAAATAAATTATATCGGAGGTTTCAACACATTTCCTCCTGGGTCTAAAGTGTAAATTTCAATGGTAATGAAACTGCATAGTTTCATGATTTCTCTTTTTTTTTTTGGCAAAGCAAACTTCTGAGGTTTTGTTGCAAATTCAGTTTTGATGAAACAGCTGGCTCATCACTAGGGCCCACGATTTACCGCGGCAAGAAATCGTTAATTCCGCGGCATGTTTTTTTTTAAATTCCGCGGCGTACTGCGGGGCGGCAAAGGCAGTACCAGAACTCCTTAAGACTAATTCGTAACCCATGCAAAACAAATGCCATTTTTCTTATTCTTAATCCTTAATAATAATCAATCATAATTCGTAATACTAATTAAATAGGTATACCAAAGCGTTCACATCCGCACATTTTAATCCACAGATTTGCTTTAGGCTTATGCTAAAACATATGTAGGCATAATATTATTCTATTATTCTTAACAAACTATCGAATAATGTTTCTGAAGTTATTATTTATTGTTGAAGAAAAGGGCACTGTAAGCTTGTAGGTTTTCTTGTGACAGAGAATATCGCAGTGGTGACAACACCGATCCATATATTGAGAACGAACGTTCCACTTCAATGCAATGTAGACTTTAGCAACGCAATGTAGACTTTAGCAAGGGCTGCTAAGCGAGGCAGTCTGTCCTCTAAGGCACGCCAAAAAGCAGTGATATCAGCTGAAATTACTTCACGAGATGCTATGTCCAGATAAGCTTGCCATTCAACTGCTGCAGGATGCAGCCATCATTGTTGGCACTGATTGTGCATGATCAGCAAAATTCTTCGATAAGAGTGGTAGCTGTCGTGGATCAAATATTCTCACAGATCTGAATAGGTCTACTGCCAGCTGTTTGGTTCCCACAAAATATTCTTCAAGTTTAGCAGCAGCAGCAGCATTGTGCTTTGCATCTTCACAGCTGCTGGTTGCAATTAGAAATCCGGACGATTTCAGGCAAGACAGTAAGTCAGGTACTTTGTTGTAGACATCGACAGCCATGAATGACTGTGCCTCAAAAGAAGTCAGAGTGTTCATAATTGGCTGGCAGTGAACAGATACAAATTCAAGTTCAGCTCTCAGCTCGATAATTTATTAGTACTTTGCAGCAACGCCGACAGCTCCTTTAACTGGACTGTAGCTCCACTGTGTTCGATTTCAGCAGCAACGAACGAGATATTAATGAGATGATGCAATAGGCTAAAGAAAAAACTTAAATAAGTAATCAGAACTAATCATACTAATATCAATATGCCTCAAATGGTGAGATTTCATTCAGATTTGGTGTTTTCCGCGGCAGTTAGGTTAATTCCGTGGCGTGGCGTTTTACCGCGGCAAAACCTTACATTACGCGACGTGGCGTTAAATTCCGCGGTCCGCTGTAAATTGTGGGTCCTACTCATCACTAAACTAAAAGTAGAGGGCAGGGTGGCCCCCAAGTCTATGATTTTTTTTTTAATATAATGGATACAGTTATTTGCTGAATGTGTGTATCAGCTTTGGAGTTAAGGCTGAAATCCCTCTTCCTACTGGCTGAACTTGGGCACAAATATGAAATAGTATATCTGGAAATCACTCAATCTATGAACCTTGCTGACTTAAACCTTTACTAACAGACCAACCAACTACATCAGACAAATCATATAATAATGGTTGCGACTGGCAGAAGTAGCAGTAGTCAGTGGGATGTTTAGGAATCATCTGACATTAGGAACAAATCATAAAGAAGGAATCTGCATGGAGCAGGCCAGCTACTAGCTAAAGTTAAAGCATATTATGCTGTCCTTGCCCCACTGATATCTCTTAATGCCTACACAAAAATGCTGATTTCACCAGGGGTTATACATTTATATAATCTCAAGCAGGAAAGAAATGAATAAAACATCAATTACTCTTATTAGTGGCTACAGCCTGTATCAAAACCCAAAGCTAACACACCGCACAAAAGCCTGTTACTGTGCAATTTAAAAAAGACTTCATTCCTTAAAGGACCAGGTATCCTGTGTTTGAAAAATCAAAGGTAATTCCCGAGAGTAGACGATTTTCTAAATCTACTACCATCAACTATGTGACACTGAAGCAGTTTACTGTGAAGAGCAGACCTCAAACATTCAGTATGGTGCTGCTTCACTACAGCAAAAATAGCTGACCCCACACTAATAATCATAGAAAAGGATACACAATAACCAGCATACTTCCAGCTATAAGGAAGTAGAGGAATGAAAATCCCAAAGCCAACAACCACAAGGTAGATGTAGAAGAACCAAGCAATGAACTGGAAGGAATGTAGTGGGAAGGACCAGCCATTCACCCTGGATCTCTTTGGCGGTACAACTCGGTCAGGCCTGTTGCTTTCTGATTCAGGACGAGTCTGTCGTAGTTTTCGATCATAACAGTTCATCTGAAAAAGAGAAGAAGAAAGAATAAACCAAACCAAATGAAAATATCCTGAGTGAACAATTGGGCCGCTTTCAGGGCCTTCTTAACAGCATTATAGGCCCCTGGGCAAAGTAGAGCGCTGGGGCCCCTGTTTTGAGAGCGAAACAGAAACATACATAGATATCAAAAACATCGTAGACCCCTTTGCTTCTGTGACCCCTGGCCAGTGCCCATTGTGCTCATTCATTAAGATGGCCCTGGCCACTGTTCAATAATAAATTAATGGACAGATATCGTTAGATGGGTGGCACGGTGGCGCAGTGGTAGCACTGCTGCTTCGCAGTTAGGAGACCCAGGTTCGCTTCCCGGGTCCTCCCTGTGTGGAGTTTGCATGTTCTCCCCGTGTCTGCGTAGGTGTCCTCCCACAGTACAAAGACATGAAGGTTGCGTGGATTGGCGATTCTAAATTGGCCCTAGTGTGTGTTTGTGTGTGTCCTGCGGTGGGTTGGCACCCTGCCCGGGATTGGTTCCTGCCTAGTGCCCTGTGTTGGCTGGGATTTGCTCCAGCAGACCCCTGTGACCCTGTGTTCGGATTCAGCGGGTTGATGGATGGATGGATATGGTTAGATTCTATTTGCGTAAATTAGATTGAAACTGCTACGTTTTTCTGTATGTTTAAACAAATTGGTGTCTTTGTGTGTATTCAATGCATACACCATTTGTGCAAAACTATTTGGACACCCATCTCCAACCAACTGAGTTCATGTGTTTCAGCCACACTCATTGTTAGCAGATTCATAAAATTAAAAACATAGCACTGCAATCTCTTTTGACAAACACTGGCAGTAGAATAGGTTGGATTGAAGAGCTCAGTGACGTTAAACACAGCATACTCAATGGATGCCACCTTTGTCACAAGTAAGTACATGAAAATTTCTTCTCTGCTAGATCTACCCCGGTCAACTGTAAGTGCTATTATTGTGAAATGGAAGCATCAAAAAGTCATAAAGTTATCCACCATGTAAACTCACAGAGGAGAGCTGTAGATGAACCAACATATAGAAACATAATATTTAACAACTTATGTGCTCAAAGGCCAGTGAAAGAAATAAATCTTTAATGATGTCCTAAAAGTAACTAATATCAGGGAAGACCTAATATAAGTTAAGCTATTCGAAAAAAGAGGGAGCGGGCACACAAATCCCAAAGCCCCCCTTGCTTTAACCTCAACAACTTTGGTCCCACTAAGAGTGTCTGACTAGAAGATCACAGTGCTCTTGATTGCGTGTAAACGTGAAGGAGTTCCGAAAGGTAAAAGGGGACCATTCCTTTCAACATCTAAAAACAATTAAAAAGGTTCTGTGGCAAACCTGAAGCCAATGGAGTGAGGTCAGTATTGTTAAGATGTGTTCATGCTTGTGGGAGACCATCAATAGGCGAGCAGCAGCATTCTGGACTAGTTGAAGGCATCAAAACTATGCCTAATGAATACCTAAATACAGACAGTTGCAATTGTCCGAGCTTGATGAAAAAATATCATGGATGGCCTTTTCAAAATCATTAAAGGAAAGAAAGACTTTAACCTAAGTGAAAAAGCCTCAGCTGGAAATAAAAATACATTTAACCACAGAGTTTACCTGTTTGTCAATTTTGAATGAGCTATCCAAAAATCACTCCTAAGTTCCTAACTGAAGATTTATGATGTATGGTAACAACATCAGGAACACTCAAAATTTCTGTGTTTCCAAATAGGACAATATCGTTTTTGGAATCAATGGGTTTAAGTAAGTTCAGTGCCATCTAAGTTTTAATATCATTTAAACATGCATGGAAAGACTATATTGTTTCATTTTGCTTTGATTTTAATGGCAGATAGATTTGAGTATTATCAACACAGCAATGAAATGAGAAGCAATAAATTCCTGATAATCGAGCCTAAAGACAGCATAGCATACATATCAAAAAGAGAACTGTCCCAACGATGGAGTACGAGGGGCTCAAGAGGATGAAAACTGCCTCTGAAACAACAGGAGCACAAGAGTTCTACACTGGGAACTTCATGAAATGGGTCTTCCTGGGCAAGAAGCTGCACACAAGCCTAAGATCACTACACACAATGCCAGGCATTGGCTCTTGTGGTGTAAAACATGCCGCCATTGGAACAGTGGAAACATGTTCTCTGGAATGATGAATCACACTTCACTACTAGGGAGTCTGATGGATGAATCTGGGTGTGGAGGACGCCAGCAGAACATTACCTTCCAGATGGCAAAGTGCCTACTGTAAGATTTAGGGGAGGAGGGATAGTGGTCTGGGCAGTTTTTTAGGGTTTGGGCTCAGCCCCTTGGCTCCAGTGAAGGGTAAAGTTAATGTAACAGTATCAGTAAACACAGAAAAGAAGAAAGAGGTAAGAGAGGAGGAGGAGGAGGTCGTAAGCACGTACTGATAGTGCTCTGCTGCACCCCACAATGAACCACCTGGGTTTGGACCCGAGTGCAGCGGGTGACACTTTAGCACCACATTGGAACAATGTGAGTTTTTTTTTTTTTTTTTTACAGTTGCTGGAGTGCCAATCCTGCCACCAACCCCCAAGTTTTCTCTGTAAGTTGGACGACCTGCAAGCAAGTAAGTGAATGAGCAATGGATATCACACACTATTCAACAATGGACTCGTCTAATTTTGTTTTACCCCAAAACTCAGCTTTCTTATTAAACCTAGTTGGGTACAACTTGGTCAGGCAGGAACTGGCATGGTGAGAAAAAGACGTACAAATTGTCACCAACCTCAAGACACATCCTGCATTGTAGACTGCAAGAAAACCACATAAAATGTTTCAAGACATGCACACTTACATAAAGAGAGCAGCATAGCAAGCGTCCTGCGATAGACTCAGATGTGCTAACACAATTCTGTTGCATGAAATCTGTTAGCAACAGGCACGCAAGCAGATACATATCTAACCCTCACTCAGCCCTGCCAAAGCGCCGTGATCCCACTTTAAAGATAAAGGGGTGCTGTTGAACTAGGCCTGCCCTAATTGGCTACTTCCACACCATCCCATTTCTCCATAGGAAGTGACAAGCTACAGAGTGCTTGCCCACATACCGAGCGAATTGTGAAAGACCCAGCGTGCTTTTATATCCTTCCAAATAAAAAAAATGCATCTGAGTAGAAGTGGGGTGGCACAGTGGTGCAGTGGTAGCGGTGCTGCCTCGCAGTAAGGAGACCTGGGTTTACTTCCCAGGTACTCCCTGCGTGGAGTTTGCATGTTCTCCCTGTATTTGCGTGGGTGTCCTCTGGGTGCTCCCACAGTCCAAAGACATGTAGGTTAGGTACATTGGCGATCCTAAATTGTCTCTAGTGTGTGCTTGGTGTGTGTGTGTGTCCTGCGGTGGGCTGGCGCCCTTCCCGGGATTTGTTCCTGCCTTGCACCCTGTGCTGGCTGGGATTGGCTCCAGCAGACCCCCGTGACCCTGTGTTAGGATATAGCGGGTTGGATGATGACTGACTAACTGACTGAGTAGAAGTGTGTCTCTGATCTTCATGTTTGTTCTGTGAAACAATATTTACAGTATATATAAATAATATACACTCACCTAAAGGATTATTAGGAACACCATACTAATACGGTGTTTGACCCCCTTTCGCCTTCAGAACTGCCTTATTTCTACGTGGCATTGATTCAACAAGGTGCTGAAAGCATTCTTTAGAAATGTTGGCCCATATTGATAGGATAGCATCTTGCAGTTGATGGAGATTTGTGGGATGCACATCCAGGACACGAAGCTCCCGTTCCACCACATCCCAAAGATGCTCTATTGGGTTGAGATTTGGTGACTGTGGGGGCCATTTTAGTACAGTGAACTCATTGTCATGTTCAAGAAACCAATTTGAAATGATTCGAGCTTTGTGACATGGTGCATTATCCTGCTGGAAGTAGCCATCAGAAGGATGGGTACATGGTGGTCATGAAGGGATGGACATGGTCAGAAACAATGCTCAGGTAGCCCGTGGCATTTAAACGATGCCCAATTGGCACTAAGGGGCCTAAAGTGTGCCAAGAAAACATCCCCCACACCATTACACCACCACCACCAGCCTGCACAGTGGTAACAAGGCATGATGGATCCATGTTCTCATTCTGTTTACGCCAAATTCTGACTCTACAATTTGAATGTCTCAACAGAAATCGAGACTCATCAGACCAGGCAACATTTTTCCAGTCTTCAACTGTCCAATTTTGGTGAGCTCGTGCAAATTGTAGCCTCTTTTTCCTATTTGTAGTGGAGATGAGTGGTACCTGGTGGGGTCTTCTGCTGTTGTAGCCCATCCGCCTCAAGGTTGTGCGTGTTATGGCTTCACAAATGCTTTGCTGCATACCTCGGTTGTAACGAGTGGTTATTTCAGTCAAAGTTGCTCTTCTATCAGCTTGAATCAGTCGGCCCATTCTCCTCTGACCTCTAGCATCAACAAGGCATTTTCGCCCACAGGACTGCCGCATACTGGATGTTTTTCCCTTTTCACACCATTCTTTGTAAACCTAGAAATGGTTGTGCATGAAAATCCCAGTAACTGAGCAGATTGTGAAATACTCAGACCGGCCCGTCTGGCACCAACAACCATGCCACGCTCAAAATTGCTTAAATCACCTTTCTTTCCCATTCTGACATTCAGTTTGGAGTTCAGGAGAATGTCTTGACCAGGACCACACCCCTAAATGCATTGAAGCAACTGCCATTGATTGGTTGATTAGATAATTGCATTAATGTGAAATTGAACAGGTGTTCCTAATAAACCTTTAGGTGAGTGTAGACTAGTTAGTAGTTTATCAATTTCGGAAATCTTGAAAAAAGCAATTAATCATAATAAAATGATGATAATGATGATAAGTCTTCAGCTGAATTATCACAGCAAGCCTAAGTGAAGTAAGCTTTCACAAGACACTTTATTTTTATTAGACTGTGCCGCATGTGCTTGTGATCTTGTAGAATGGCCAGAAGGGTGTGGACAACTACTCGGCCAAGATAATCAGAACTGTGATAGCCAAGTTTGGAACCCCAGAGGTTTCTTTTTTTCCAGAAACAGTGTGGACTCAAGCTTTTGTTTTCCTCTCTGTCATCATTATCAACTTACAAGAAACGACCTATAAAAACTATTGACCTCCTTCTCATATTTTAATGTTAAACAACATTGAATCAGAGGTGATTGAATTTGGCTTTTTTAACATTAAGTCAACAGAAAGAGACTCTTTAAATGTGAAAGTGAAAACAGATCAATACAAAATGGTCAACTTTGTATAAATATAACACACAAAATAATTGATTTACCCCTTTCAAGTCAGTATTTAGTAGTGTAGGAGGAGAACTGGCATCATGGATGAGATGGTGAGAAATATGTTTCCTAGACAGTAGGCGAGTGTGACGACGCAAACTAATAAATCACTTTGTACCTGCCCAGTATAAAATAATGGATGGACCAGCTGAAGCCAGGAGTCGGGAGCAGTTCAATCCTCCATATGTCAGGTGGCAGTGGTTCTCACATGGGAACCCAGTCGGGGCACCCTCAAGGGTGCTTGGGATATGGAGTCCAGAAGTGCTGCCCTGTCAGGGTCCTTATGCTCCAAAAGAGGGGGCTGTTGTTGGAGGACCACTCTACAGAAGACATGGTGTGGCCCTGGAAGCATTCGCGGGTCCAGCATAAAAGGAAACCCACAGCCACACAAGGACAAGTCAGAGTCGGGAGGCAGCGGGCAACACTCAACTGGGGGATGGAAGGAGGAAGATTAATTGGTTCATTGTGATTGGAATTATATTTGTCGCTTATTGCTGGAGGAGGTCTGTGGAAAGGTGCTTTAGAAGGAATAAAAATCCCATATTTGATTCATATATTGTGTGTTGTATAGAGTGGTCCAGATCTAATTATGCAATTTTCATTACGCTATAACTTGCTAAGTTTATTACATAGAAAATCACCCGAAAAATCCTGGACCATCGAGAAGTGTGTGAACTGATGACATGAAGAATCGTCTTCACGCCGAACTGGAATCGTCCCTGCATAAATCAAAGTCATCCAGACGATCTGGGTCTGCATAATTAGATCTGGACCACCCTGTATGAATGTGTCTGTGGTTTGGGGCTCTTATGGTTACAGTAGAAATACCTTTGGCATCCATGACAGCCTGGAGTTTGTCTTTACAGGTCTCTATCAGCTTTGCACCTCTGGACAGTACGTTTTCCTCTTTTTTCTTTGCACATCTGCTCAAGTGCTGTGAGGGTGAATGGGACTTGTGAGTGAACAGCCTTTCTCAAGTCCAGCCACAAATTCTCAACTTGATTGAGATCTGGACTCTGACTCTGACACTCCAGGGCTTTAACACTGTGGGTTTTTTAAACTATTGTAGTGTAGCTTTGGCTTTAAGCTGGGGGTCGATATCTCGCTGGGGACTGAAACTTTTTCCAAGGTGCAGGTTTTTGTAGACTACAGTACATCAGGTTTTCATCCAGGATTTCCTTTTATTTTGCTGCCTTTGTTTTACCATCACAAGCCTTCCAGGGCATGCTGCAGAGAAACATCCATACAGCATTATGCTGCCAACACCCTGTTTCATGGAGGGGATGGTGTGTTTTTGATAATTTCAGGTGTTTAACCTGTTTGGCACAGTAAGCCTAAGGTTTGAGGCAGAATGACAATGTACACCTTATTTTTTTAATAATGGAAACCGTGATACTCTGCAATAGTAGTGTGGGTGCATAGGAAAGCCCTGTGGCTATAGAGCACTAACAGAGGAATATAGTAATTAATTATGCGTGTGCGGATTAGTGATT
>JANRMT010062844.1:2146521-2242079 GCA_026402145.1 Polypterus bichir lapradei
TAACAGAGGAATATAGTAATTAATTATGCGTGTGCGGATTAGTGATTTGTGCCACCATCTCTCATTAGCAGTTCTTTAGATCAGGAAGTGCAGCACCTACAATACCAGATCTAAAACTCTGAGTAAAGGTGGACAGGGGGGACTCCGTAAAAAGGCTAACCTGAAGGAGAAATGGAATGAAGGGAGACAGAAAGTTAAAGGTTGAATTGTAAGTGAGGATGTATCCTTGATATATAGTAGAAGCAAGCCCAATGTGCACAGCAAGGTTGATTCTTCCCTGCTGCAGCAAGTGGCAGAAGAGACATTATGGAATTGGTATCTTTCTGGAAGTACTAATGGGAGGTGGAAGAAGGAGAGCCAAAGGGTCTGAGTTCTGAGTCCATCCTGCTGACAGGGTGAACTGTGGGAACTGTGGACAGCTGCATACAAGTGTTGGTGTGAGGATGTAATTGATGGAAAGGCTATGGAATCGCTAGGCTTCTACGTTTGTAAAGGGGTGAGGTATACAATGGGGCTCAGTTAACAGATAGAATATGGGGGAAACACTTAAGAATTGCTGCTCCGTGGTTAAGACTTATTTTTCTATTGGTTTTATGGATTTTAATTATTTATTGAACACTCTTCAGTGCTACTTTATGGATATTTATTTATTGATGGATTTTAGCTTCACAACCAAAGGGATACAGTTTTTGTTAACGTTTTTACAATAAATATGCACTTGCCACTTTTTACACCAGAACTTGCGGTTACGTCCTCACTTGGCCTAGTCCATCCTAACAGGTTATGAACTACCCATGTCCTGATGTAGATTGGTGCCCATTGCTCAGAGTGTCAGGGTATCACAGTCTGATGGCCAAAAAGTTCAATTTTTGTCTCAACAGAACATAGAACCTTCTTCCAGTTGACATCAGAGTCTCCCATGTGCCTCCTGTTGTGATGGAATATACATTTTTATCTCTTTGTCACTCACTCATAAAGCTGCAACTGGTGAAGCACTCAGACACAATTCTTGTCTGCACAGTCTCTCCAGTCTGAGTCACTGTAGCTTGAAACTTCTCATAGTTCTCATAGGTCTCTTGGTAGCCTTTCTTATTAGTCTTCTTCATGCTCATCACTCAGCTCTTGTGGATGGCCTGCTCCAGGCAGATTTTCTACTGTACTGTACTCTTCCCATTATTTAATGATTGCTTTCACTGGACTCCAAGGAATATTCATTGACTTAGTCGTTTTCTTGTCTCCATCTCCCAAGTTGTGCTTTTCAATCCCCTTTTTAAGGAGTTGCTTGGAGTGTACTCTTTTGTCTTCATCGCATAGATTAGGCCACAATACTGATTCACCACAAGGTGGACCTTCCAGATACAGGTGGATTTACGCTGCAGTCAACTGAAACACCAGACTGGTGATGTCTACTGAGCTAACTCTGTGACTTCTTAAACTAACTGGCTGTACCAGTGAGGATTTAGGTGTGTCATATTAATGGGGGAAACAGCTTATGCAATCAATTATTTTGTGTTTTATATTGCTAATTAATTTAGACCAATTTACAAAGATCTGTTTTCCCTTTGACATTAAGGAGTTGTTTCCTGTTGATCATTTTTTTTTAAAGCCAAATTAAATGCCCTGTTACAGAATGTTCTATAATAGTAATATGTGATGGACGGCCGGTGTTTCAGCCAGGCCAGGACATCCCTCAACAGAAGAAAGCAGCCTTTTCAGGGCACTACATCCCCCGGGATGCTAGATGGCAGCTCCCCTGGATGGAAATGGTTCCTTGGATTCCGGCAGAGCAGCATGGAACATGGAGTCCGTCTCTTCAACCCTGTTGGGTGCCGTGGGTACCGCCAGGGGGAGCTCACCAAGAACCCGGGGACTATTACAGTTACGCCAACCCGGAAGTGCTTCAGGGTCATGAGGACGGAAGCCCGCAAGCCCGCAGTACTTCCGGGACACTTGAGAAAGGATGATGTGGAGTTTGACCTGGAGAAGGAGTACTTCCAGGTCATGGACTTTAAAAGGACTGTGGGAAACCCAGCAGATGGAACCAGAGTTGGGTGGTAGAGGAACGGAGCTGCTGGGAGTGGAGGATTGGTTATTGTTTATTATTATTGTGATTATTGATTTATTGGAGAATTGTGGAGTGTGCGCTGCTTTGTGCACTTTATTCAAAAGAATTATTAAATATTATTCTTGGTGTTTTAAACATGTGTCCTGGATGTCTGTCTGGTGGGTTCAACGGGGCAACAGCGACCCTTAGCATCCACAAATAGAATGTGAACATTTTCAAAGGGGTGAATAATTTGTATAGGGATCATACTGTATCTTAGTTATGATGTTGATAAACTTTATATTTTCATAATTTGTTAATCTTTGAAATTCATTCAGTTTCACCATTTAATTGAAATTGTGTTTATGTACATCATGTTGTGTGGTTTAAGAATTCACTGTTAATGCATTATAGTTTTAAATATGTGTATGCATATTTAAAAAAAAATAAATTGAAATGAGCAAAACTTTCAATACATTACCAACTCCAAAACAGTGTTATATTTACTTTATAAATGCATTTTTATAAGGGGACTGTAGGGGGTGCTTCTCCTCCCCAAGCAGCCAACACAGTCAGGCTTGGACACAAGTATTAAAGCACAAAAGAGTGTTAATTTGTGGGAAATCCTTCAGGTAAGCGTTTCCGACAACACCAAGCACAATACAGCCAGTAAACAGCAAGCACATAGCAATGCTCTATAATTGTCTTCTCTCTCTTTCTCTCTCGGTCACAGCCCTCTCTGTTCCTTCTAGTAAGCTTTGTCTTCTTTCTCCTGACTCTAGCTCCTCGAAATGAGGCACGCGGTTCCTTTTGTGTTGTCCCCAAAAGTACTTCCGGGTAATGCTGGAGCCTGACAAAGAAGGGCTCCTCAGTCTCCGCAGCACTCTCTCGTGCAACCCAAAGAACCCACCTGGACTGAGTAGATGAACTCCAATTTCTATGGTGCCCTGTGGGAATCCATGGAGCTGCTGTCTGTCAGTCCAGAGGAGACAATGCCCCGTGGATGCTACCTCCCCTGTACTTCCATCTTGAGGGTGTCCTCGTCAGGTAAGGAGGCACAGGCCGGTTTTGTGAATTTTTACATGTTGTCGTTTAAGGCCCAATGCCTGGACCATCATTGATAAAATACCAGCCCCACGCTTGCTGTTACAGCATGTAACAGCATGTAGGTAAGTCCTGTCATCTGCATGAGTCCATTCCTGCTGTCAGTGAGGCTCTGGCCAGTGTTGTTACTTCATGGTGGGACTTCACTGAGTAAAGAATTAAAGATGCCTTTAGATATGCTGTCAGCCCATTTCAGGTCAACATCGCTGGGCTTCTAACAATGCTCTGAGGTACTGTAAGCCCCTGCGCCAACTTGTGAAGCTCCTACTAATACAATCTAAAGGAATTCACCTTATAAATGTACTATTAACTTTAATCTATGTCATTCAATCCCAAAAGCACCCCAAAATCATACCCTGTTTCACCTTCATTTATTTGTTTATTTAGTTAACTTTGGAAATGGATTTATCCAAAGCCACTTACAGGTCAAGCACACAATGGAGCATAATAACATCAGTAATCAGTGAGTCAAACTTTTTATGTTTTAACTGGCAGACCACTCCACCACCTTCCATTTCATACGCTGTCTTGCTACCTATAATTTGCTTCATTTGGATCCCTTTTAAATGATTCCTCAATTTATCCATTATTGACCCCATAAAGCACTTGAGGATTTCTGCAAGTAGGTGCCAAACTGAATACAAGGCAGGGATCAACCGTGGATGGTACACACCAGCCCATCATTGTGCAAACACACACAGGCCCACATTGGACTCTTTTAGAGTTGCCAGTTAACGTACCCTTTGGCATACTGGTGAAAAAAAAGAAATAGAGAAACAGGACACATGAACAGATCTCAATACTGACCATACCAGTTTTTGAGCACAGGACCTGTGAGGCAGCAATGCTAAACACTGCACCACCACGGTACCCCCTTTTGCTTTATTGTGCTCAAAATTGAGGTTACAGTACAAAATTTGAACTAATTGACTGACTAACACTTTACTCATCAAAAAGATTCACTTTGCTGCCATCTACTAAGACTAGACGCTTAAACCAAACATGAGCAGCAACTCCATGCAAACCTTACAAAGAATGCCACACCACTGTTTCATGAATTCTGATAACCACATGTACATTTTAGGGTGTTTTTAGATAACAAAAAAAGTATTGCAAAACTAGAAAAGATAAGAAATGAAAAAAAAAACAAAAGACAGACAGAAAATGGATTTAGAGAAATTCAAAAGACATTCCAAGGACGGAAACTACAGTGGTGAGTCAAAAATAAAAAGAGGAAGAGAAGCAAACAAGATTACTTTCAGATAGTAAAGCGATTAAAGCCTACCAAAGATTTCTCATATTCTGCAGTCTGTGTGTAGTTTGCATGTTCTCCTCAAGTACTCAGGTTATTTTCTGGGGACCCTGAACTGGCACTATATGGGTGACATGATCCATCCATCCATCTATCCATCCATTTTCCAACCCGCTGAATCCGAACACAGGGTCACGGGGGTCTGCTGGAGCCAATCCCAGCCAACACAGGGCACAAGGCAGGAACCAATCCTGGGCAGGGTGCCAACCCACCGCAGGACACACACACACAAACACACCCACACACCAAGCACACACCAAGCGCCAATTTAGAATCGCCAATCCACCTAACCTGCATGTCTTTGGACTGTGGGAGGAAACCGGAGCGCCCGGAGGAAACCCACGCAGACACGGGGAGAACATGCAAACTCCACGCAGGGAGGACCCAGGAAGTGAACCTGGGTCTCCTAACTGCGATGCAGCAGCGCTACCACTGCGCCACGGTGCCACCCCGGGTGACATGATGTGTGTATAAATGTGGCATTCATCCAGGATTGGTGCTTGCCTTGTGCCCAGTGCTGCTAGACTTGAACCCAACTTCCTATGACGCTGAAGTGCATTAAGGGGGTTCGATAAATAGATCAAGTAATGGGTCAGAGATGGAGCCCGTGGATGAGATTAAACCAACAATCACATTCTTTATAGGCCAACACTGCAGGTAGCAGGCCTCAGTGCCTAACAAGTAATTTGACCAGACAGTTCCAACTTCATTCAACCCGGTTTCCTCACAAGTAACTGAAATGTAACAATATATCCTGATTTTAATAGGCTGCCTATCTCAAAGGTTTTATTGTACGGCAAACAAAGCTCTGTTGACACAGCCATCAAACTACTAATCATACAAACCCTCTATGCTGCACAGACCCTATGCAATCATAAACCCTTCAACGCTCCAATCAAAAGGTGTGTAATGATTTGTTGTAGAAGCATTACGTGTTTATTTGTGAAAATGTTTCTGCTTCCTATGTCCTGAACCTCTCTGATGATGATGATGATGATGAGACAAAGAAATCATTAAACACATCAGGAGGGGTTTTATGATTAGGAATGAGTTAACACACAAACATACATGCTGCACATGTGTCCCGGTTTGGGACTTTAAAAATCTGGACACCCTACTAACAAGGTAGGAACGGTTTTATAAAAAGTCATATGAAAAACTGCACCTTTTTTCAATTCGGTGGTTTAACAAATCACATGCGAGTGAATCAGAAGAATTTCCTCAGCACGTTGAGGTAAGGACACCAACACTGCATCAGGGGATATGTAGTTGCCTATGGTAATGGACTCTCTTCTTTTTATCTGCACAGCACACGAACATCACATCTGCTTCGATCCCAGAGGTCCTGTCTCTTCCTCTACATTGTATACTTAAAGAATGGCATTCCCAGAAGTCGGCATTCAGATTTAACCCAAGACCAAAGAGTATGGAACTCTGCTACGATGAAACAAACTAATTAGCTTGAGCGGAAGCACAGAAGGACGTGCAACATTCTCAATAATATATTAACGGAACTTTTCTTTTCTCCAGTTTTCTCCTTTTGCATTAAACAGTGTACTGGCTGGCCCCCAACCCTCTTTTCTCTACCTCTTGCTTATTCATTCAACTAACGATTACATAGTCCTTACGAAATCTTAAAATGAACTAAATGTGACTTGACATGACAAAAGACGTGACAGATTTCAGATAAGTGTAATATATTCACGGCAGCAGTACAGTGGTGCAGTGAGTGGTGCTAATGTCTTTTTTACAGATCATCAGTTAGAATCATATTTTTGGTCATTGTCTGTGTCACGTCTGAACATTTTTTTTTAAGTTTATATGTTTTTTGTTTTCCTGAGTACTTTTGTTTTCTTCCCACTTCCCCAGAGATGTACAGTAACTGCCAACTCTGAATCAGCGTAAGTGTGGGGGTATAGCCTGCAATGGACTGCTTACTATTCTGTGATGCCAGGATCAACTATTTTGTGTTTTATATTTGTAACCAACTGTGCCCCGAGGCTGCACCCACATAGTAATAAAACAGGACAAACTTTAAAAATCAATAGACATTGGCACTATATCTGATCATGTTCAGCTCTGACGGGAGAGCGTCCCCCACGTGGGGAGAAAAGCACATGGCCGTGATATCTCTGGCAATCAGCAGCTACCCTCTAAAACACATGGAGCTCTGATCTCTTTCTCAAAGACGTCAAACGTTACTCCTTAACAATATGTAGATGACAATGTCTGTTGAACAAACAAGTATCTCCAGCTAAGCGGAGGCAAGGTGCACTCCAACACATGGCGAGACGTAGACTAACTCAAACAGAGGTGGGCGAGTGAATGAGGAAGGCCCCGCCCCCCTGCTCTCAGCCCACAGCCACTCTCTTGGATTTGCATAAATACATCGGTACCGCAAGCGAACTATGATACTTAGCACGATGACAGAAGTCGCAAAATGAACCGGAAAGTTCAAGCAAAATATAGAAAACAACCAGATCTACATCCGTTAAGTAATTCAGACATACAGACAGAACATGCTTGGACCACAAAATTTTTTAAAACAGTTTCTTAGTGAGCATCTATGGGCCAAGGGTAACCTACATTCCAAATTTGAAGTCCCAAGTCCTCATGGTTCAGGGGATTTAGTGATGAGTGAATCATCAGTGAGTCAGTGGCATTTGGCTTTTATATATATAGATAGATTAATTTTGATCATTTTACATCTTTTTCTGTTGATCGTGTCAGAAAAGACAAATCCACTGTGATTCAGTGTTGTGTAACAATAAAAACTCCCAAGGGAGTGAACACTTTTTATAGGCACTGTATCTAATTTTAGGGCTGAGTTGAGGATTAAAAGATTACAACTTATATCTTGATAGAAGAGAGTTGCTCTTATTATTCTCTACAAGCATAAAACTGAATAGCATCACAGCTTATGATGAAGCGTGATAATCCTTCAGAAAGGTGTATTGCGGCTCTGCTTGCAAACACTGACATGTAACACTGATTTGTTATGGGACCAGCTCCTTACAACCACAGTTCAGGTGACTACGGACCACCACAAAACATTGACCTCCATCTACTCTTAGGAGCTACTAAAGCGGTGGGCCAAATCCACCTGGCGACTCTCAACAAACAAGAACTGCAAAACTGTAGCCCACCTCAAAGTCTCACCTATGAACATCCAAATTATATTATCTTGATACAAACTATAAAGCCTGGAAGTGAAGGTTTACATTAAATATATCCTATGTAATATGTAATATGCTTCTTAAAAATGTAGAAAAACAAATAAGCTACCAAACTTTATTTTGTATTGTACCTATATAAACACAATCCCAAGACCCTTTTCAAATGCAGGTATATTTTACAGATATTTTATTACAGGCAGGTTAAGTGACTTGTTCAGGGTCACCCATCAAGCTTGGCTGAGAACTCAACCTCTTGCATTTTGGTAAAGTCCAGTTCACCACTGCAACACACTGCCACAAATCTGAGGGACTCATAAAACAGAATGCTAATGATTGTTCATCATGGCAGCAAAGAATCATAAACATAAATGTTTCAGTGCTTTTCTAACCATAAGTAGAGTATGTTACAAAAATTAATGGAAAAGCACAGCACGGGTATTGGGGGAGTGCTACATTCTGAGTTCTCAATGTGTTCAAGGACTTTTTGGTGAATTTCTGTCTACCTGAGCTGTTAAGTTGTTTGTAACGTAGGAATTGTATTTGTGTTGAGCTCTTCGTTTGTCTTGACAAGTTTAGTCACCTTGTCCTGTAACACTGGCCCCAGACAGTCCCTCAGACTGATGTTTAATCAGTTATGTTGACCTCTTTGTAGGTCGCTTTGGACAAAATTGTCTGTTAAGCAAATAAATATGAATGTAAAGTAAAACGTGTAACAAAGTTTGCAAACTTAAAATTGACTTTTTTGTTTGTTTGTTTTTAATCAGCAGTACATTATTCTCTTGAATTGACAGAATAGTAGAAACAAAGCCAAATATAAACCTGAAAGATGCATTTTAGGTGTTTCCATGCTGCTCAAAAACAGATGGGTGAGTGGAGACTGTGGAGCTGGACACAGCTTTTTTGAGGCTACATAGAGTACCACTGTCCAGAGTGATTCACGATATTAACACAAAATAACATGTATTTACTGTATATAGCACATTTAATACAAAAAGAGATCACAATGTGCTTTACTAAAATAATAGGAAGACTGCTATAAGAAAGAAAGAAAGAAAGAAAGAAAGAAAGAAAGAAAGAAAGAAAGAAAGAAAGAAAGAAAGAAAGAAAGAAAGAAAGAATTAAGCATTCTTAAGTAAATTAAAACTGACTATGGTCAGTTTTTAACTCTGTCATATTTGCAAATGACAGAGTCTAATTTGATAACATTTGATAAGATCAGATGGCCAGGAGGAGTGAAAAACAAGAACTGCAGCAGGGCAGATACTGGAGAAACATAAACCTCGAAACCAAAAAATCTCCACTACAAAATAAAATGAAATAAAATAACAATAGGTTCTGGCCCACTGTGATCCTGAATTGCATTAAGCAGGCTGGAGAACATATGTCAAAGACATGTAGGTTAGGTGAACTGGCAATGCTAAATTGTGTGTTTGTCTTTGCCCTGCGATAGACTGGTGCCCATTCAGTGACTAATCCTGCCTTGAACCCAGTGGTTGCTGTGATAGGTTCCAGCAGCACCACAACTCTGCTCTGAATAAGTGGGTTGGGTGGGTGGATGGATGGATGGATGGATGGAAAATTAGTATTATATTCATAATCTGTGACAGTCAACATCACCAAATCTAATTATTTGGACTATGTCTGGTCATTATTCAGGGAGTGGATGTAGAAGTGGTGCACTCCTACAAAGTATTTCAGGGTCCGCACCAATGATAGATTGGACTGGTCTTATAACACTGAAGAACTATACAAGAAAGTGCAGAACAGGCTCTTATTTAAGGAGAGTGTGTTCATTTAATGTGGGAAGTGATATCCTTCACATCGTCTTTAATTCTGTAATGATGGTGCAGTTTTCTACACTTTGGTGTGTTGGGCTGGTAACATCAATTCAGGAGAGGCCCATTGAATCAACATCTGATTAAAAAGAGTAAGCTCAGTTATGGTACACACTATGTGCCCCCCAACCCCACCCCCCGAGGTCGTAGCAAAGGAGAAAATGAAAACAAAACCGAGTGCCATTATGAACAATGCTGCACATCCCCTCTCTGCCACACTAACACTGAGGACTTTCAGTCAATGAATTATTCAGCAGAAGTGTGTCAGGAAAAGCTACTGGGGCTCCTTCATACCAACAGCAATACGTCTGCATAATGCCTCACTGGAACTGGGACAGCCATGTCAGAAAATTGTCTTACTTTTTTATTCTCTTCCTTTTTAGTCATTCTGGTGGTCATGCTCAGACCATAGTGTATGTCTATACAAATTTATCTATTTATTTATTTTTTTATTTATTCAATAATTTAAAGAGCTGCCATAAAAAGCCAAATTTCCCTCTGGGGACAAATAAAGTTCTCAATCTTAAATCTTATTTATGAAAGAAGACATTTGCAGCCATTTAACCAGTTTAAAGGTGAATTTATAAAACAACAAAACACTGAAACACTTTAATAGGCAAAGACAGACATTATTACTTATTAGAAAATAATGTTAACAAAAAATGAACTTGAAAAATTAAAAAAAGACTTGTTCCTTACTTGATATAATTTGGGCACAGCTACACCCTCCTTCAACGCCCTCCCTGCTTTGCTCATCTCTTCTTTTCCGTATGCCTTTCTTTCTCCCGACTCCTAAGTTTCTTTCCTGCCTCACATGTTCTTGGGTTCACCTCATTGACAGCCCTTCTACAATGAATGGACTGTTTAAACCCATGGTGGATGTGAACAGACTTTCACTGGGTCTGCATGTGAGGGTCCTTCTACCTCAGAATTTCATTTGTAGACGGTACTATTCATTGGTCTAGCATAGTTTTAGATTCTGGCACTGTTGTCAGCCAAATAGGATAAATAAGTCACAAAATGGTCCATTTAGAATTTCAGAGCCACTCTGCAACTGAGCCATAAATAGGGAAAGAATAATAAATAATTAACAAAAGTGGGGACCAATGAAAAAAAAAAATCCTTGTTTTTTTTTTTTTTTTTTTTTATACCTTTATGACCACAGTTAAAATCTTAAGTAATCTGATTATAAACTGCTCCAAAAAGTTAAAGGAACACTTTGAAAACACATCAGATCTCAATGGGAAAAAATCCTTCTGGATATCTCTACTGATATGGACTAGGTAATATGTTAGGAGCAAAAGGATGACACATTGTTTGATGGAAATGAAAATTATCAACCTACAGAGGGCTGAATTCAAAGACACCCCGAAAATCAAAGTGAAAAAATGATACAGCAGGCTAGTCCATTTTGCCGAAATTTCATTGCAGCAAGTCAAAATCATACTCAGTAGTTTGTATGGCCCCCACATGCTTGTATGCATGCCTGACAACATCACATAATGTCCCAGAGGTGTTCTATTGGATTTAGATTAAATGAGTGTGGGGGCCAGTCAATGGTATCAATTCCTTCATCCTTCAGGAACTGCCTATATACTCTCGCCACATGAGGCTGGCATTGTCGTGCACCAGGAGGAACTCAGGACCCACTGCACCAGCATAGGGTCTTACAACAGGTCCAAGGATTTCATCCTGATACCTAATGGCAGTCAAGGTGGTGTTGTCTAGCCTGTAGAGGTCTGTGTGTCCCTCCATGGATATGCCTCCCCAGACCATCACTGACCCACCACCAAACCAGTCATGCTGAACGATTTTACAGGCAGCATAATGTTCTCCACAGCCTCTCTAGACCATTTCACGTATGTCACATGTGCTCAGGGTGAACCTGCTCTCATCTGTGAAAAGCAGAGGGCACCAGTGGTTGACCTGCCAATTCTTGTATTCTATGGCAAATGCCAGTCGAGCTCCATGGTGCCGGGCAGTGAGCAGAGGGCCCACTAGACGACATTGCGCCCTCAGGCCACCCTCATGTAGTTAGTTTCTGATTGTCTGGTCAGAGACATTCACACCAGTGGCCTGCTGGAGGTCATTTTGCAGGGCTCTGGCAGTGCTCATCCTGTTCCTCCTTCACAAAGGAGCAGATACCGGTCCTGCTGATGGGTTAAGGACCTTCTACTGCCCTGTCCAGCTCTCCTAAAGTAACTGCCTGTCTCCTGGAATCTCTTCCATGCCCCTGAGACTGTGCTGAGAGACACAGCAGACCTTCTGGCAATGGCATGTATTGATGTGCCATCCTGGAGAAGTTGGACTACCTCTGCAATCTCTGTAGGGTCCAGGTATTGCCTCATGCTACCAGTAGTGACACTGACCGTAGCCAAATGCAAAACTAGTGAAAAAACAAATGCGGAGGGAAAAATGGCAGTGGCATCCACCTGTTAAACCATTCCTGTTTTGGGGGTCGTCTTATTGTTGCCCCTCTAGTGCACCTGTTGTTAATTTCATTAACAACAAAGCAGCTGAAACTGATTACCAACTCCCTCTGCTACTTAACTGACCAGATCAATAGCCCACAAGTTTAATTGATTTGATGCTATACTCGGATTAAAAAGTGTTCCTTTAATTTTTTGAGCAGTATATTTTAATAAAAGTCCTCACTATAACGTTGTTATATGGCTTGTCTATGATTCAGCTTGTTTATTTAAATAATTATTTAACAAATTCCTTTTAAAGTTCTTTCACAACTATTCTGTGGCCTGAGAAGAATACATGACTGACTTTCGAACCCTCTTCAAAATTTTAATTCAGAATATCCTGAGCTTCTCATTAGTCATTTAGAGCCTCTGCTAAGAGTTTATTGTTGCCAGTCGTTCATTTCACTTACTTGGCCTTCACTACTTTTGCTTTACTTTCTGCATTCACACCTCATTTTACTGCTTTGCTACTTTGGTATTCTAACAGCCTTGGAATGCTGACTTGAAAATGCACTATTTAAAAATATAATATACAACTCACAGTGCTGGAAATGAAAGGCTCTATACAGGTTTATTTATTTGACATCAATGGCTGTGTAATGAAAACTGGGTGTCTTGATTGTTTTGTGCAGAATTTTAATAAAACTATGAGCATGGAACACACGGTATAAAGTTTACGTCTTTGAGCTCTGTGGTTATAAAATCAATTTTTTTAGGAGCGACGTCTCTTGATTACTTAGGAAGTGATGTTGCTTTCACAATGCTGAGCATGAAAGGTGCTATATTAAGTAATGTTTGTTTTTTAACTAATCGGCATAACACTTTATTGCTTCATAAACAGTGCATTTTGCAGATACGTCGAACATTAAAACAACAAAACATTTAACAAATTTGTTTAATAGTTATGATGCATTTATTGTTTTGTTTCTTGTTTGACTTGGAAGTGAAGCTCTTTGGAAGGTCATAAAAAAATTAATTATGTCTCTGAATTATTTTATGACTGTGCAACAGATATCTCCATTTCAAAGAGTGTTAAATGAGAAGAGCACAATATAAAATGAGTCGTTACTCCTTGGATGAGTGAAATGCACCTCTCAAAGTTATTCAAGATATTATTGAGTCTGCAAGGCTGGCACATAAAAGTCATATTTTGTTATCATTGTGTCATGGGCCTCTTAAATGATTTCAATATATATTATTTTGAACCAAAAAAACTGTATAAAATAATAGTGGACCTCCATTTGCTCCATAATTATGATGAATATATTGAAAGGAGACATGGTTGTCAAATGTTGTTAATTAGGTACAATTGTAGTTAAAATTCATTTGAATGTCATCCAGCAAACATCAGCAAAGCACTGCAAGCTTAAACACTACTATATAACATAGAATTAATATAATCAAACATATAAAAGTGACACTATGCACTTGCCATACTTACCAAAGAAGTAAAAGCACAGCAGCACTGAAAGAAATGGTGCAAAAAGTCAACAGGCCGGGAAGAGGGGGGTGAATCATTTCTGTTAACCCGGACAAACCGGTAGCCTTGAGCCCCACCGAAAGTAAGGCAGGAGGTCGAGCGCACGAACGACATGCTGATGAGAGTTCAAGTCTCACGGCCAGCAGCTTTTGAGGAGGTTGATTCGAAGGGTGAGAATTCCAACACGTCCTCATCAGATTTGCTTACAGAGGAGGGAGTGATTGAGAGAGAGGAAGCCGCAGAAAGGATGTGTAGCTGAGGCGGCCTTTAGTATGACTTTAACCAACACGTTAGAGGAAAAGGAAGAAGAAGAAAAAACAAGTTTTGTTCCTTTTCTTTAGTGGGTAAGCTTCACTGAGAAGAAACATCTGCCATTCTGGTCTTGAGATTTTTATTAAAAGGGAATGCAGTGGTTTCAGAAAATATTCAAACTCCTTCACTTTCGCCATGTTCAATTGTGTTGTTGATTTACTGTAATTTTAAATGGGCACAATTGCCATTTTTGCCCATCAATCTACACTTAATAGCCCATAATGACAAACAAGTATTTAGTAAGGCTTGCAAATTTAATTAAAAATCAAAAACTGAAATCTCTTATTCATGTAAATATTCAGACCCTTTGTTGTGGCACTCCATATTGTGGTCATTTGCATTCTCTTTGCATGTATTATCCTTGAGATGTTTCTAGAACCTGATTGGACTTCACCTATGGCAAACTGAATTGATTGGACTGGACATCATTTAGAAAGGCACACACCCATGTATATGGGGTCCCACAACCTGAAGTCCAAAGAACTCCCTATACAGACCTCCAAGATCAAATTGTGGTGAGGCCTAGATCAAGACAAGGGTAGAACACCATTTCTAAATGTTTTAATGTTCCCAGTAGCCTCACCAATTCTGAAATGGAAGAAGTTTGGAACCACCAGGAGTCTTCCTGGAGTTGGCCATACAGCCAAACTGTGTAACCGGGTAAAAAGGTCCTTGGTCAGGGAGATGCTAAGAATCCAGTGGTCACTCTCATAGAGTTTAAGAAGTCCTCTAGTGAGATGGGAGACCCTGTTGGAAGGATGACCATATCAGCATCTCTGCACCAATCAGACATTTATGCAGAGTGGCTAAAGAGAAGCCACTCTTGACTAAAAGGCATATGACAATGAAAAGATCTTTTGGTCGGATGAGACAAAATTTGAGCTACCTGGACAGAATTCCAATCACATTGTGTTGTAAAGCTCGTCACCTGCCTAACCCCTGTGGTGAAGGATAATGGTAGCAGTATTATGCCAGGGGTGCTTCTCAGGGGTATGGACAAGGAGACTGGTCTGAATTGGGAGGATAAAGAATGCAGCCAAATACAGAGAGATCCTTGAAGAAAAACAAAGTCTAGAATGCATGTGAACTCAGACGACAATGACTCAAAGCATACAGCCAAGACAACATCTTCAGTTGTCTTCTTGGAGCATCTTCAGGACAACTCTCTGGCCACCCCTTGAGTGGCACAGCCAAAGCCTGCACTTAATTCAATAAAACATGTGTGGAGAAACAAAAAGATGGCAGTTTACTGATGCATCCCATACAGTCTATAGTAGCTTGAGAGGCTCTGTCAGGAGGTATGGAATAAACTGTGCAAATCCAGGTGTGCAAAGCATGAAGAGACTTACCGAAGAAACCTTAAAGCTGTCATTGATGCCACAGGCGCCTCTAAGTACTGAACTGTGGGTCTGGATACTTACGTGAGTAAGAGTTGTTTAGTTTTTGATTTTAATAAATTTAAAAACTCTTCTAAAAACATGTTTTCGCTTTGTCGTAATGGGCTGTTGAGTTATAGATTCAGGGGAAAAATGGCAAATGTATCAATTTAAAATGAAATCTAGAAACACAACAAAGTGTGCAGAAAATGAAGGGGTCTGAATATTTTCTGAACCCACTGCACATCCTAATATGCGACACACTGCACCAGGTACATAAAGCAATGGCTGACGTGAAACCATAACTGTTCCTACAATCCACAAGAGCCACTTCCCTTAGCCAAAGCTGTGTATTTATCTCTCCAGTCTCTAGTATGTCATCGTTACATAGTAAAGCACTCTACTAAAGCAATTGGGGTACCACTCAGTGTCATTATTCTGGCCCATTACAGTGTGCAGGTGCAGGGCCAAGACAGGTTTGTGTTTCTACCTTACAGCCCCATGGACCTCCAGTAGGTTTACATCCTTAGCAGGTCACTAATATTTCCTCCTATATCCCAAACAAGTTACGATAAATGAAAAAAATGCTTTAATCAGTATCTACTCTAACTTAATGTAGAAGAGTAACAGCACATAAATGAATAAGTCCAGCGATGGACTGCTATTTAGTTGACTATTTCTTGCCTTTGCCTTGACTACAAGAGGTAGCTCTTCATGACTCTGTAATGGACTTAGTGAGATCAAAAAATGAATGGTTAGATGGGTAGAGTGTATGACAGTTATGTGAAGGGCCATACTGGGATGTGATTGACCTTTTGTATGTTTTATGCAGTCTATACATGGACACAGACAGAGAAGGCTGGAAGAGTAGAGTATCACCTCTGTGCTGAGCATGAACCAATGATGTTCAACAGAGACTATTGCGCTAATACATTGGTCAAGAACCCAATTCTAAAGTAACGCAAGCTTGCCCCTTTGTCTGACAGCCAATAACCTGTTACCTTAGTGAGCCTGTGCTGTACAACTTCTTTCCAGCACCAGTCTCAATCTCAACGCCTAATTATGTTGTGGTAAATAAAACATGAGACGTGAAACAGACAAGCTTTTCTTCTGTTTGTCAGGTCTTAAACATCCACATCCCATATTCCTTGTAGTTCCATTACATGCATTGGACTTCTGGGTGAGCGCTCATTTGGCTGTCAGATCTCACATGCACACAGAACCCATCACATCTGACTTAACACAAAATAAAACCGGTCTGATTTCTTTGGGGCGATTCTCAGACTGAGTCGTTGGGAACATCAGACTACATGACTGGTGGCCATGAGAGCGCACTGTGACTGCCTCTGACTCGTAAAGATTATATAAATAAAGTCTGTGACTGATAATCCTTGGAATGTTCATGTAATGCGACTGGACCTTTAGTGACATGGGCTAAAAACAGTCCGTGACTCTATTGTCAATATGGCATATCTCAAAATGTTCCAGTGGACCCAGGTTTCATAAATACTGAGTAGGAAAGACACAAACTGTGAAGTCTCAAAGTCAATTCTGTTCATCTAAGTGATACAGACTACCTCCATCATCAGTCTCCTAGGGCAGAGGTCTCCAACGTGATGACCTGGTGAGATCACAGATGGGGCAGCACACCCTAGAACAGGGGGGTCTTCAGCTCCAGTCCTGGAGTGCTACTGTGGCTGCAGGTTTTCATTCTGGTACTTTTCTTGCCGTTGGCTAGTTTCTGATGCCAACTGGCTTCTGTTCCCTTCATTTTGGTTGACTTGTTTTTTTTTTGAGATTCAGTCCTCTGAATTGCTTTTTTTTTTTCTTCCTTTAAATGGCACCCAAACAAAAAGGTGACCTGCTACAATGGGGTTTCAAATGCCAACCAACAGCCATACCACATGCACTTGAGAAGAGGTCATCCACCTGAAGCTAAGCATGTTCAGGGCCAGGCCTGTACTTAGATGGGAGACCATCTAGGAAAAGCTTGGGTTGCTGCTGGAAGACGTATTAATTAGACCAGCAGGGGGCGCTTACCCTGTGGTCTGAATATGGATTCCCATGCCTCAGTGCAGTGACGGGACACTGTGCTGTAAAAATGGTGCCATCCTTCGAATTAGCTGTAAAACTGAGGTCCTGCCTCTTAGTAGTAATAAAGGATCCCTGGGCATCCTTCGCAAAAAGAGTAGGGTGTATCCAGATGTCCTGTCTAATTTGCCCATCACGGCCTGGTCATTCTGGCCTCCTAATCATCTCCTGTCTCTAATTGGTTCTTTCTCACCACCTAACAGCTAATGTGTGGTGCAAAAATGGCTGCCGTCGCATCATTCAGGCGGATGCTACATGTTAGTGGAGGTTAAAGTCGCCACCCCTCTCGCAAAGTAAAATGCTTTGAGTAGTGAGAAAGGCGTTATACAATTGTAAAGAATTATTAGGAATCATATCGAGGTGTCTGAAACCATAGACATATACGTATAGATAGATGCCGCATTCACTGTGTTGCCCAGTCGACACAATACATCAGCTCAAAACTTAACTTTTCAAAATGGTATACCAATTGTGAATTTTGCGCTGTTAATGCCAGTTATCTTTGTTTGTTTGCTAATTATTGCTTTTTGATGTATCATTCTCTTGTATTAATTTTACTAATGTTGTTTAATTTTATTGTAAGGTGACCTTGAGTGCTAAGATTATGAAAAGGGATTTTCTAATGGCCAAATATAACCACAACAATTGTTCAGCCTTACCTATGAAATGTAATCCCCCGGGATCTGGTTTGGAGCGTACAGCGGTTTGTACAATCCCAAGCAGCACATGCGTGAGGCATCTTTATCCATTACTTCACTCCGCAGCAGTGCCACTCGCAATATGGCGGCGACGTTGACGTACGATGCTACTGGTCATGCGGCGTCTAGTAATTCTATGCCTATGTCTGAAACTGACTTCATTGTGGTGCAATCGGTGTCTTGCAGTGTGCCATCACTTATAAGTCATTTAATAGTATGTGCTTCAAACATTGAGCGCGCAGTTGTAGCCTGTGAATAAGTCGCGGAAATGCGCGTGTTCGCGGTATTCTTGCTGCGGGCGGAGCTTTCGTAAAGGTGGATTGCTTTCTTTAAGAGAATGGAAATTGGACCTTTCAGTGATCGGTAGAGGAGGGCAAAGTCTAGTACTGATTTCTACACAAGCCCTGATCATGAAACATCACAGATTTCGAGGTTTCATTGGCATTTTTGCTAGGAGGTACAAGGGAGACTGAACTGGATGAAACATCTGCTGCTTACACTCAGTCCTTGTGTTCTGCTGATTGTCTGGGCAGTAGCGCAGCAATTCACCCAGAAGCCACCAGATGGCACTCTAGCCTAATTCCACCTGTACTTTTTGGAACAACCAGTGACTGTGGAACTGAATGAGAAAAAGACTCAAAAAAGGTGTCGCCTGATAGCGGTTAACAATTGACGCCGTTTGTACGTGACATGTATAAACAGTAAGTTTAGATATAAAAGATAAGAGAAGCAACAGCTCGTTGTCAATATAGACAACCAAAGCAAAAAGTCAAAATAAGACTTTAACTCTTTAAGAGAGTTACTTTGTTGTAATATTAAGATACATTTTAAAAGGTTAGCAGAAATCTGTGTCATTAATGTTCCTCACTAATTTGAAGATTAAAAATACACTTTTGCTTGCATGTGTGTTTTGCCTAGCCTATTGCGGGTACACTGGTCAAATTCAGTACCAAACCGGGCACACTCCAAAGAATATAACAGATTAGAATATATCGCCGGCAATCTAAAAGGTTTTAACAGAACAGATTAGGTGGATTGGCGATTCTAAATTGGCCCTAGTGTGTGCTTGGTGTGTGGGTGTGTTTGTGTGTGTCCTGTGGTGGGTTGGCACCCTGACCTAGATTGGTTCCTGCCTTGTGCCCTGTGTTGGCTGGGATTGGCTCCGGCAGACCCCCGTGACCCTGTGTTCGGATTCAGATGGGGTTGGAAAATGGATGGATGGATGGATTAGAATATATAGCAGGCAATCTAAAGGCTTAAAACAAGTAAGAAAGCGTTTATTTCAACATGCTAAAATAATTGCTGGCGAGTTTTGCCTGGCCCAATGCAGATATACTTTTTAAATTCAATGGCAAACATTGCACACTCTTAAATCTGCTGCACTGGACAGAATATACTTTAATATTTAAAGGGAAAATTAAACTGTTAAACTGTATTGGGTCACATACATTTGGATGGATTTTAGATCAACAGAGGGGCATAAGTTACATTTTTTATTAAATCTGCCCGGCCCAATATTGGTGCAGTTCTCTGGCATACTTGGTGCTCTCCCACTTCTGCAGCACAACTGCAATATTTAACAGACACCAAAATCGGTTAAATCTCATTAGTTCACTTCTTTTTACAATGGGGGGCACATTTGATTTTTCCGAGCCCAACACTCTAGTTAAACACATTGCCAAACCTGGTATACTCCCAAACGTTTACAGCCAATAAGTACACAAAGGTAGAAAAACAGGAAAAGAAAGACACCTTTCTGTTGTGTGATTTTTACATACCAGGACATAATTGATAATAATGTAGATTTCAGTAATTCCTACGACTAATCAGTATTTTTTTTCCTGCTGTGCGTTGCTGCACTTAAATGTCTTAATTTGTTTCCAACTCCTAAACTAATAGCAGCATTCCCACTAGATTCACGGGCAGATTCTTAACGCACACGCTTTCTCAGAAGTCTCATTAACACTTTAATCGAACTAATAATTGTACGAGCTCAGTCGTCTGAACCTTTAGGTCTGGTGTTGTATTAATTGTTGTCTGTTGGGATTACTCCACTAATCCGAGACATACACGTTGGAGTTTCAATGCAGTGTGCGCATGACAATAAACCTGATATTATATTTACTTTATTTGCATGAACCGCCATATACAGCAATTCTAAACACTATATAAGGACTACTTCGCGAAAGCCACAACCTTCCAATTTAAATTATGCTTTATACGCCTACCTGGTTAAATGAAAAACAACAACTACTTTCTGATAGGTCGCTATCAAATTTAAAGACTCCGCATCGGTGTCAGGTTACGCGGAATGTGAGTCAGCAACCTTTCAACAAAGATGTCACCGGTAAGGCGACAAGAAGCGCAGCCGTGCCGTACGCAATGCGACTGTGTGCTTCTACTTTACCATTGCGTTTATCCCGAAGTCGCTACTTTGGAATCCAGCGTGTGACAATTCAAATTTTTTAAAGTCACTGTAGAATTAAAATTCAGGATTCTGAATTAACTGCGGTGGGCTGGCGCCCTGAACCAGGGTTTGTTTCCTGCCTTGCGCCCTGTGTTGGCTAGGATTGGCTCCAGCAGACCCCCGTGACCCTGTGGTTAGGATATAGCGGGTTGGGTAATGGATGGATTCTGAACTGACAGCCACCTAAGGATTGTTGCCCTCTCGTTTGGGGTGTCGCAGTTCAGCGTTAATCATAGTCAAGGTGTCTAAGATTTCCAGTGAGAGACCCAGCAAGACTTAATTTTGTGTTGGCCCATCACTGAGAGAACCACAGGTTTTCTATCCAAACCAGCAATAGAAGAGAACAACACAATTACACCAAATATGTTTATGTAAGCATCAACAGTTACTGAGCAATGTTTTAGGAACATCTGTTCACATGCTTATCCACACAATTATTTAATCAGCCAATCACGTGGCAGCAGTGCAATGTATAAAATCAGGAGCTTCAGTTAATGTTCACATCAAACACCAGAATGGAGAAGGAAATGTGATCTCAGTGATTTTCAACTGGCACCCAAACGGACTGTTTTGAGTATTTCTGTAACTGTTGATCTCCTGGGATTTTCATGTGCAACAGTCTCCAGAGTTTACTCACAATGGTGCAAGCAACAAAAAAACATCCAGTGAGGTTTTGTTGATGAGAGTGATTAAAGGATAATGGCCAAACAGGTTCAAGCTGACAGAAAGGCTACAGTGACTCGCTTAAACACTGGTGTGGGCACAACAGCATCTCAGAATGCACATGTCGAACCTTGAAGTGGATGGGATTCACCAGCAGAAGACCACGTCGGGTTCCACTCCTGTTAGCCAAGAACAGAAAGCTGAAGCTGCAGAGGGCACAGGCTCACCAAAACTGCACAGCTTAGTACTGGAAAAATGCAAGCTGGTCTGATGAATCTCCATTTCTGCTGAGGCTCACAGATGGTAGAGTCAGAATTGGGTGCCAACAGCACAAATCCATGTAACCAACCTGCTTTGTGTTATCAGTCCAGGCTGCTGGTTGTGGTGGTTTAATGGTGTGGGGACTTTGTCCTTGGCACACTTCAATCATTGCTTGGAAGTCACAGCCTATTTGAATATTGTTGCTGACCATGTGCATCCATTCATGGCAACGATATACCCATCTTCTAATGGCTACTTCCAGCATGATATTGCACCATGTCACACAGTAAAAGTCATCTCAAATGGTTTTCATGAACATGACAAGGAGTTCAGTGTTCTTCAGTGGCCTCCCCAGTCACCAGATCTGAATATGAAAGAACACTTTTGAGATGTGGTGGAACGGGAGATTTGCAGCACGACAAATGTGCACAAATTGCGTGATGCAGTCATGTCAACATGGACCGGAATCTCAAGGGAATATTTCCAACATGTTGTGGAATCCAAGCCATGATGAATTGTGCTGTTTTGAGAAGAACAGGAGGCCCTACCCAGAATTTGTGTTCCTAAGGGTTTGCTCATTAATGCCAGAATAAAGATGGAGGTATTTACTTGTGCCCACATCTTGAGGTACATTTTATAGCTTTTAAATAAACTACTATAATAAAATGGTGAAAAAAGATGCTGTCTTAATTTCCAAAGAATGATGAAATTCAACCTTATTGTGATCAAATGCTTTGAGAGACTGGGACTCATTAAACAGAATATGCCATATAGTTTGGTTAATCCACAGAGGGTTTCATAACCCTTGCACTTCAAACTGTCTGGAAGGCATTGGTAATAAAAATTGATATATAATGAACAGACTAAAGCTCAGTATTTAACACTGTTATACCATCAGACGAGATCACAGAGCCTCAAGACTTGAGACTTAATGCCACCGACAGCAGCTTGGACTTCGTAACTGGCAGCCACCCGATCCGAGCTGAGGATGTACACACTCCCAGAGATTTTTTTTTCCCCCATAAAATTTATTTAAATGCTTCCAGACAGCAATTCAATCCTTTCTTCTTGTGCAAATAACATAACTTTTTGAAACACAATTTACTTCATGAATTTTTAAAAAAATGGAGTTTCACTCCAAACTCAATTTGTGCAAATCACTACCAGCCACCCATAGTGAAACTGGATGAGCAGACCAGCTGTAGGTTTCTTATATTCATAGCCTAACAATTTGTCTGCTCTCTGTTCCCATTATAATACTGTCATTAGCCTGTGGGTGACATTGAGGAGGAATATCACGGTACTGTGTGCATGTAATAATAAACTGGAAATGAAATGAAAGGAAACTATTGTAGCAAAAGGGAGACTCCTGGCTTAAATTACATACACCCTGTCATATAAACACAATATGATTAACTGACTAACTGAATGAATGACAGGCTTGGTAGAATTCTTAAAACATTAGATTCTTACCTGCCATATGTTGATTTTTTAATTTATTCTTTGATTTGACAGAAATCTGTAATATACCCATGTCAGGCAGGTTGTGGCACACACACAGCTTATTATTATTATTTTTTTTCTGGGTTTTGGTCTACTGAACTCATTGAGTTAGACTTTTGACACACAGCATGAAACTGTCATGTATACTTAAGACTGGCTTTCAGCCACTTTTAATTTTTGTTTCTTTAATATATTATGCTCTAGGTATTAATTAAGTACAAGTTATGTGGTGGCAGCCTCAGTGTCCAAAGTACTCATTATGAGTATACTATATCAACATAAAGACCTCAGCTAGGCCCTATGACTGAATAGCATAGTCCATAAACATCTGGAATGACATAGCTGGGAGGAGACTAAGGGGTGTACAGCTCCTCAAACACCTGACACAACAGACACCAGGACTCAAGTTCAGCACAACACACATTTACTCAGCTGTGGGAAACACTTTTTCCTCATTCCCGCCTATGTAGCACAGTATAATAAGTGCAAGCAGTCTCTTCCTTTCTCTCTCTTCTGTGTCTTGTCTGCCTCCACTCCTCCTCCCGACTCAGGCTCCTTTTATAGAGCACCTGGAAGTGCCCCAGGTGTCCCGTGATCTCCTTCCAGGCATACTTCCGGGTGTGGCGGCAGTCCTGCTGAGGAGAGCTCAGCCATTTCCACTGCGCCCCCCTGGCAGTGGCCACAGGCCCCAGCAGTGTTGAGCTTCCATGCTCCAAACCCATGGCACCGTTTTAAGCCGTCTTGCCCTGTGTTATCCAGGGGGAGGTATTGCCCCATGCAAGCTCCTTCCTCCATTCCTTCTGTTAAGAAGGCGCCCTGCTGGGTAAGAGTCCTGGCTGTCACTCATACTGGTAAGTCTGGCTAGATAGTTCAGTCACATTTGAAGTTAGTTAAAGGTAGAGGAGAAATCTATAATAATATCCATAGTAGACACAGGATGGCATAAACCTTATTTATGTTAGTAGGATTAGTTTTTGTTTTCCTCTCCTCCCTAGCCAGTTGATCCTTGTATACTTTACATAGAACTGGACACTCATTTTTTAATTCTATTTTTGAACACCTGATGCAGATTTTATTTTATAACTTTATTTATTCATGGAAATTTGCTGGCGGCTGCCGAGGTGTCCGTGTTCCAACCAGTGACAAACCTTTTAATCCTGTACTTTGCACGGAATGTGAGCGGTTTCCATCAGTGTGGACTTCAACACCTCTTGGATTGTGTGGTGTCCTGGCAGCTCCTGCAGATTCTTGTCAAATGACGCCACTATGAGCTCTGACCACCACAGGCACAGTTCGAGTCTTGGTGCTCCACATCTTGCTGATCTTAATCTGCAGATCTTTATACTTGCTCTGCTTTTTAGCTTCTTTCAGCTGTTGTCATCTGGGACTGCGACATCGATTGCTTGTCTTTTTTGAGATGCACCACCATATAAGGACGGGGGCAGATCTACTATGAAACTAATGAAGCTGAAGATTTAGGGTTCTTAATATCAATGGGGCTCCAGAACTCAAAAACTGTAAGGCACTGGATTTTTTTTATTCTCACATTACATTGACATTGAAGAAGGGGCCTGAGTTGCCTCGAAAGCTTGCATATTGTAATCTTTCTAGTTAATCAATAAAAGGTGTCATTTTGCTTGACTTCTTACTACATCCATACACGGTACAACACCCTAGTACTTTATTTACACCAGTGACATCGACATGCAAGATAATCCAGTGCAGCAATTTTGATCAAAATTGGAGACGTGGTGGTTAAATTTTTAAAAAATTTATGATGATCTTTCATGGAACAACCCCACTGGAGAAGATAACAGATGTTCCCCAGACCTTGTTGCTGGTTGCAAATGGACACCCATAACAGTTCAAGCTTCAGGGCCCCAAAAATGCAGGTCCACCTTTGTATCAGGATGGTTAACTGAAATGGCATGATTGCTTTGACTGCCATGTCCCTCATGATGGTAGTATCTCTGATGTTGATGACAGCTCTTGTCATGTGCTTGTACCATTTCTCAGGCATCTGTCCATCTAGTGGGCCACAGATTGACCAGTGCAGATAGTTGGCAACCTTTTTGTGCCAGTTTATGTATTCAGTAGAAGCCCTCATTGTACATCTAACAATGATATGGTTAATCAGCTCCTCAGCCATGCTACACGTCATCACGATAATTATTATAAACCATACATCAATGTTTGCATGGCAATAGACTCAACAGTATAGGAATCCATTGGTATTTTATGTGTGGAGAATAAACTGCAAAGTCCAACTGAGTGACATGCTCACTTATGATGCCCATAGAGAAGACAGGAGTACCTTCCAGCTCTCTTCCTTTAACTTTAATAACTCAAAACTTGGCATTCAGCAAGCAAATGTCTTATGATAGTGAATGTCAAGCACCTGGAAGAACCTGAAATTGACTCCGTGACAAAAAAATTACATATCAGCCATGACCCAAGCCATCCATCATGTGTAAGTTTTCACTTGGCGTGCCATAACATTTGAATGGCATAGCTCTTGAGATTATTAACCAAAATATACATGGTGGATACATCATTGAATCTCATGAGAGGTGGCATACAAAAAAATGAAGACACAGTTGGAATGACACCAACAGCAAAGTCAGCCAAGCTGGAAGAAGCCACTACAGTATCACATGTGTCACAAATGTGTGTGAGATAACAGAAACTAATGAGGGGCAGCGAGCCAACCAGGAAAACCAGCATAGTGCATTGAAAGGAGATGCAAATCAGAAGCAACGCTGACAGCACACTGGATGAATGGAACAATTCATTTGACTGAAAAAAAATCAATGCAAAGGTAAAGACAATGGCAAACAACAACTCCACTTCAGCAGCATCATTGTTTCAAAAAGTACACTTTAAATGGTGCAACTTTTTTAGTTCCCATACGTGTTAACTTCCTAAACTTATGAAAACAGGAAATACAGAAAGTAGAAAAACATCATGCCCAGAAAAAGCAAAAAAAAAAAAAGAAGAACTGCCATGGTACCTGAGAAAAGATGGTAAGCTCTTTAGGTAGACTCAGGAGTTCACACTGCCAAAAATGATCATCTTTTCATCATTGCCACCGGCAAACTAACCAGTGATACTGTGCTTCTAGTAGCCCGTATCCTTTTGATGTGTCCTCTCACCTTATTTTACAAGGAGTAGACATTTGTTGTGTTCAAATTTTAATTAGAAAAAAATAATGGGGCGCAGATCAGGAATTATAAAAAGAACCCTCCACATACAACGCTCACTCTCATGTCCATAGACAGTCCTGTGAAGAAGCCAGAGGCGTAAAAAGTAAAAAACAAAAAGTAAAACAATTGCACATCTGCAGCCATCCAGCCCCCTTCTAACTGAACAGCGGCTAAACACTAGTTGATAGTGGCACTCCACTGATGCATGAAGCTAAGAGTTCTAAAAGAAGTAAATTGTAAAGGGAAGATTTACAGAAGTTAGGAAGAATTGGTTAAGGACTGTTTTGCTACTATACTGCCTAATGAGACAAAAAAAAAAATAAAACAGGTAGACAAAGAGGCAGGGGAAGCATGAGGCCACAGGAGAATATTTGAAGACAAAATCTTAAAAAGAGGGTTAGAGACCAGAGTCTCTAACAAACACATGGAAAGGCACAAAAGCTTAAGGAATCACTCATTTACTTTTGATCTATCTAATAGATAGATAGATAGATAGATAGATAGATAGATAGATAGATAGATAGATAGATAGATAGATAGATAGATAGATAGATAGATAGATAGATAGATAGATAGATAGATAGATAGATAGATAGATAGCCCAAATGTATCAGACAGACTTCCTACTACATACTGGCAGCATTCAAGTTCCCAGACAGACCTTTCTGCAAGTTTTCAGGCATCTTGCATGTCTCTGCAGTGTGCAATGCAAATGACTAAACAAGACACAATGACACTGTTTTGCAATGGAAATATTTCAGATAGCTAAGGAGTGAATACACAAGAGTTATTTGAAAAAGCTGCATTCGAGGGCTTCTTCTTCTTCTTTTGGTTCCTCCCATTAGGGCACTGGCAGAAAATGAGATAAAGTCCATTTAAAGCCAAACACCAAATTCACCAGTGTTAAATTAACATGTCTATATAAGAAGACAGCTTTTCAATATATGGCGCACACTTTTGGGTGTCACTTGAACAATACAAGACTTAATTTTACAACTCCAGCCCCCAAAGATTTGTGGTATGAAAATTGGCCTCTGTGCCACCAGACCACCTTGTTCTAAAATATCTATAGTAAGTGAATTGGAATAAGACTAAACAGATACTTTATTTATACGTTTTGGTTATTGGATTGCATGCAGAACATTATTTTCTGATCGGCTGTGACACCGAGTCCTGTAAACAATAGGCGTACTGTTCACCACGGTTGTTTCTTGCCTTCCACCCAGTGCTGCTCCGATAATCACTGGTTCCCTGTGACGCTAAACTGGGTGGATTAAATTTACTTCTCACCATTAAATGTACGGTATATGCCTATCATGTTTGTTCAGTTCCTGTCACTTGACTGCATGCTACATGTGTATTTAACTTCATCTTAATAACTGTCACTGGACAGCCTAGACACGTGTGTGCACAATGACACCTGACCACAACAGAATATAACTTTGAGAAAAAAGATGCAATACTTTTAAAAAACAATGCAATAATCACTACAGAACAATGCAATTCTTTAGCAAAATAACTCAATAATTATTGTAATATAATGCTATTTTTGAGTGACAGGAATAAGCTTCCTTACACATCATCTCTTAATCTCTCTTTCCTTAATCTTATAGAGTTCATCTTCTTCAATCTTTCCATATAGCCCATGATTCTTGTTGCTCTTTTCTCAACTTTGTCTAGCATTGTTATGTCTTTTTTGCAACGTGGAGACCAAAACTGCCCACAGTACTCCAGGAGAGGCCTCACCAGTGTGTCATAATTTAAGCATAACTTCTTTTGACTTGTATGCCACACATCATGATATACAGGATAACCTAACATCCAATTATTAGCCTTCTCAATGGCTTTTGTAAACTGTCTTGAGGTACTGTAGATATGGTTGACTTCAATATGACTCCTGGATCCTTCATATAAGCAGTACTTTCAAGTGTCAGACCTCCCATTGTGTATTCAGATGTAACAATTCTACTTCTTTCTGGCATCACTTTAAATTTACAGTACTTACATTGACTTTATGGTATGGCACATCATATTGTGTCTGAGGGTTCTTCTACACCACTTGCCTAGTTTTCTTAAATATTGTTTAGATTTCTTCCCATTGAACATATCATTCTGCTCTGTTTGCACTGTATATTTTAAGATCACTGTATGGTCTTGGGTGGAAATGTCCATAGAAACAGCTACCACACCATTAGTTAAGTAAATAGTTACTTACCCTTAAGTAAATAGTGAGGCCTATTGACTATGCTGGTGAACATGAAATCACAAGTCTGCAGATGTAACTTTATCTAGGGATTCATAATGTGATTGGTACTTGCCATGAAATGGACACCATAATAAAAGAAAGAACGACCATGTGACCCTGAGCAAGTCATGTGACCTTTGACAATGCTCAATATGTAAGGTTGTATATACAGCAAGGTTCTACACTATGCAATCAACCACCTTTTCTAAATAATATTTTCTTGAACACATTTTTTTAATGTACATACTGTATAAAACACTTTGGAATTGTCTTCATCATGGAAGAAGCTCTACAAATTTAATTGTATTTTGGAGGACTTCTTTAGGTATATTTTAAAGTTAAAATAATGAACCAAATTTCTTCATCAGGGCTAGTTTCTTTCCTACTCTGAAGCTGAGCAGATCCAGGAAGGTATAAGGATTCTCCAAATTCTCCATGTGGAGTCTGTAGAGGTATTGGAGTGGGGCACATTATTTCAATTTTAAATAGTTTTTATAGGCCAAGTGATCCAGAACTTTTTTTTAGGAGACAAAAAACGTACTTCTTAATGGCAACGATGGCATTGTCCTGAAAAGTGTTGAATAAGTTGTAGATTTACTGGGTCATCCTGTATCTACATTGCACATAAGATAATAATAATTCATTACATTTATATAGCACTTTTCTCACTACTCAAAGTGCTACCACACAGGGAGGACACAAACCCATGATCTTCTTACTGCATGTGGTACAAAGACTATATTTATAAAATAGGTAAATGAGTGATTTTTATTTGCTTAACATGATTATTTATAATCTGGGTAAGTTTGCAGAGCACATTGGAAAGATGTGCCTCATGTAAAGACCCTTTGTCCATTCCAGGTTCATGCAGAGCATCAAGTGCAAGGTCAGAGCAAAGGCTTGACGTAAGGCTGGTCCATCTAATGCACACAACCAAAATGGAGAGAGTCACTGGATGACCTCATGAATTGTGGGGAAAGCTACTATATGTGCCACTTGTGATTCCCTGGTTATCTCCAGTATTGCCTGGCATATAACGTCAAGTACTAGTCAAAGTATCTGTCCTGTGCTCACTCCCTTAGACCACTTGCCATCAAGCTATCATAATTCTAACTCTGAGAAACATTTACATGTATTTACTTAGCAAACACTTTTATCCAAATTGACTTACAAAAGAGCTCAGTCAACATAATCAAGTATACATCAGTCTGCAGAACTGTTTGGGAACAAGTGTTACAGGAAAAGGTTACAAAACTGATCATCAAAAATGAAGAGATCAGAACAAAATGCAAGCTATATTCAATATTGCTAGATTACAAGAACCTAACAAAGTCAATTAGGTAGAAATTAACCAAACAAGCACGGTGGTTCACTTCCCGGGTCCTCCCTGCGTGGAGTTTGCATGTTCTCTCCGTGTCTGCGTGGGTTTCCTCCGGGTACTCCTGTTTCCTCCCACAGTCCAAAGACATGCAGGTTAGGTGCATTGGCGATTCTAAATTGTCCCTTGTGTGTGCTTGGTGTGTGTGTGTGTGTATGTGTGTGTGCACACCCTGCGGTGGGCTGGCACCTTGCCCGGGGTTTGTTTCCTGCCTTGCGCCCTGTTTTGGCTGGGATTGGCTCCAGCAGACCCCCATGACCCAGTAGTTAGGATATAGCGGGTTGGATAATGGATGGATGGATGGATTAACCAAACAAGACAGTCTTTAAAAGCATTGAGGGAGAAGTTTGAATAGAGTTGGGTAGTTCATTCTACCAGCTAGGAGCTACACATGACGAGTCCGGACTGAGATTTAATACCAGGCGGTGGTGGCATAATCACACACCATTTATCAGGAGCACAGGACCTCACAAGTGCCTCCATTTATATATAAAGTGTTGACCCACTGACTACTCTCTGGGCAAGCATTAAGAATCTGAACTTAATATGTGCTGCTGCATTGTTAAGTTAGACAGAGTTTACTATTCCAAAGGGAAATATGTAGGCAACATAAAAGTATCAAAAGTCACTGTTACACAAATACAAGAAAACAAGCTAAGACACAAAAAATGAAAAGTAGTGTTAATCTAAGTATGCAGATCCAAGATTAATGCAAACCAGAATAAAACATTACCACCAGGGTGCGCACAGTTCCCCAAATACCCGACACAACAGACATAGGCACAAGTGTGGCACAAAACAAGACTTTTTGTTTAGCTGCACTTCGTGGGAAACATTTCCAAATAGTTGTTTCCCACCTGCCCAAGTTCAGTTCCAAAGCACAACATACAGCATTTTGTCTATCCTCTCTCTCTCCGTCTCCTTCTTCCACCTCCACTACTCCCTCAAGTTTTGTTCACTTCCTCCCGACTCTGGCTGCCAGAGTAATAGTAGTAGGCTTATTATATAGGGCACCCAGAAATACTTCCAGCAGCACTTCTGGGTGTTGCGGCAATCCTGCTATGGAGGGCTCAGCTATTCCCCTTGCGCCCCCTTGGTGCTGACCATGGGCCCTGGCAGTGTTGAGCTGCCATGCTCCAACCTTGTGCATCATAGCAAACTAGGAGGGCTGCCCTCTGTCATCCTGGGGGAGGTATTGACCCATACAAGCTCCTTCCCCCAGTCCGTCCCTTAAGAAGGCATCCAGGCTGTCCATCTCAAAAAGAACTAACAAAGTTATCTGAAACAGGAGTGACACAAGGCAACCTCAGCTGGTGGAACAACAGACATGCTGCTGCATTTTGAATCATTTGTAGCGGTCTGGTGACACGTGCAGGTGCCCCTGCCAGCAGAGAGTTGCAGTAGTCCAGACATGACAAGGAGACTGTAGGACAAAGTGGACATTGCCCATTCTGTTAGGATTTAGTGGACCAGGAGTCATGCTGCATAGGTAAGGTAGTGATTTAAGGTAAGGAAGACAGACGTTTCAAGATAAAGGAGTTTGCATGTTGATTATGACTATGCAAGTAAGAATTTCACTTGACTCCATACAAGTGGGAGCAAATTGGAGCACAAAGACTGTGACTCGGGCACAAATCAAACCTGGGACGTTCACGGGGTGAGACAGCATTACTACTGCACCAAAATACAGTATGACTCTGTCATCAAAACCAATGTATATAAGTGATTATTAAATTGATTCTAATCCTAAATAGCATTTTGGGAAGTCTCCAGAGATGAACGTTTTTTAATGACATTCACAATGAAAGAAGCTATAGAAGACAAATTATTGACTGGTGGAACCTATTTGGGTGTATTTATAAATCAGTCACGTATGACCCTAAAACGTTCAACAAGTCTTTTGTGAAATATATTCCACAGCAACATAAAAGTTTTGATTTCTGGGGGGCACAACGGTGCGCTGCTTAACCCCACAGCCTCTCACCTCCAGAGTCCTAAGTTCCAGTCCGACACAGAGGTTGTCAGAGTGGAGTTGGCGTATTCTCTAAAGTTTGGCTCTGAATGTGCCTGGACTTCCTGATAAGCTCAAATATGTAAATTTTTAAATATGTATAGCTGAAAGGGAACAGCATCTCGATTTGTTTCACAAGACACTTTCTTAATTTTATGTAGCGCCTTGTCCCAGGGTGCCGCCGACTGTCAGAACACGCATTAACCCAAAAAACTCAGAACTGAACAAACTGGTATGTGGATTGATAGATTCTGACGGTTTTGTCATAAATTAAAATTCTCGGAGCTCAAGTGGCATGGAAAAGAAAGTGAGTGATATTAAAATAACTGATGAATGGTTTTCATGAATTTCCATCCACTGTTTACATTCACTTTATTCAACTATAAGACTGAAGGGGGATGTCGCTTATCATGGCAGCATCGGTTGAAAGGCAGGACACAACAGTGCCTGAACAAGGCACTGTATATAATTAAGAAAATCGTTTGTGAAGTACATTTAGATTCTGTTCACCTTGAAAGGAGCTAAATAAATATTTATTGACTAAAATGTTAGTGACTATTAGGAAGTTAAATCTTTTCTGAAACACATTTAGTTAATACATTTACCTTTTTTTTGACTAACGGTGACTTACAACATTGGAAATACTCAATTGGTTACATTTCTTTTGTTTTCCCAATTGGGACACAGGCAGGTGAAGTGACTTGCTCAGGGTCACACAGTGTCAGATCTGAGACCCCAGCCGCCGGGTTTACTTAACCACTGCGCTGCACCGCCATACGAAAAAAAACCATGAAAAATAAAACATTTTCTATAAGGTAAACAAAAATAATAGAATCAGAAAAAGCTGAAAACAGTTTAGTTGTAATTTTTTTTTGTCATCGCGTCTTTACGCTATACTGCAATATGCATTTTCCACAAATCAAATATTATATGACGGTTTATGACCAGTTTTGTGAATTCGCATTACGTATCCTGCAAGGCGCTATATAAAATATAGCTTGACCGAAGAAAGACCACTCTTTCTAACTCGAATTTTCTTCCAGGTAGCACGTTAAACTGTGAGACCGAGGGCGAAAATCTGAATACAATATGAATATTCAATACTTTAAGAACTTCAGCAATGAAGTAATTTAAAAATAAAAAGAAAATTTTGTTTAAACTAACTTAAAACCACACAATATAAGTGTCTTTTATAATAACAAGAATGTTTAAAATCTTACTTTGTTACATAGATGTTGATCCGATTTCGAAGGGTGACTCTTAAATATTTAAAAACTAAAATAAATGTAAATCAGCCTGCCGACCGGTTTCCCATTTAATGAAGCGCAGGTTCTCCAGGCAGCCAGGTAGACTTGGGTCACTCCGTTCCTCAAGAAATTTACATTTTTAAATGCACTCTTCTTTTTACGGCTCCATTATTGTACATCGTGCCATTATCGATCAGAGAGTCAAATCACAGATTTTCATGCATCTTCATCGAAACGCACTTCGATTCCCTGCTGAATTTAGAATGGGATAATTATTTGCGCTGGTCGCTTGAGACTTTGTTGCTGTTGAGTCGCTTGAATCTGCAGCGGCGGCGGCTATGGAAACTGAGCAGAAACAAAACGCGCGCTCCCCCGGGTCCTAGTGATCGACGGGTGTTAGTCGTATAGCACCTTAACGCGATTCATTTTATTAACCGTTTATTCCAAAGGTGAGACGATGGGCCATTGCGTTTATCTTGGTAGTATGTGGCTCAAAACAATAAACATATTGTATTCAAAATCTCTGCATTATTGTGGCGATCTTCAACCGATTGTCGATTAATTCCATTAATCAGTGACATTTTCTTTTTTTTTTTTTGCCTTTTTTAAGATAGTGATTTGTATGGTGGTGAAGCACACATATCGCTACTTATCAGTCCATAGCCAACAATGTGGGGATGACATTTTGCTAATTTTTATTACTTCAAAATGTGTGGACAGTAGTGATAATAATAATTCTTTACATGTATACAGTGCTTGTCTTACTGCTCGCTACTCCACGCAGGCAGTGTGTTTGTGTCTAGCCAGAGACAGATCTACTATAAAAATAATGAAGTTTAATCTTCAAGGCCCATAATCCCAGAGTGGCTCAAGAAGAAACTTTAGTCCACTTCGCTTGTTTACTCCACGAGGTTTTTGTTTTTAGATAATAATATTAATAATAGTGTAATTCAATACAAAATAATTGTTAAAATAAAAAATAAAAGGTTATTAAAGTATCAAAAAAATTGTGATGAGCTGCCGCGGAACAAGCACACTGACGAATGTAAGACAACTGTGGTTATCCAGACCTTGTTGCAGGTTGCAAAGGGGCCCCCATAACAGTTCAAGCTTCAGGGCCCCAAAAATGTAGGATGTAGCCATGACAGGTCCTGCCTTATATCCCCTACTACTAATAAAGTATACTGTATATTCAATTTGTAACAACAGTATTTATTTCTGTAGTACGTTTTTGTCGTGAACTTGGGAATCTCAAAATCACGTAAGTCCCACGAGTTCTTCCAACAATGCCCACTAGAGGGAGATATACTGCCAAATCCTGTCTAGATAAACAGGCAAACACGCAATCTTCATAAAAAAATTCAAAAGATATATTCCTTAAAAAAGGTCTTCCAATCAATATGAAGCTCCTTGGAGCACAAAAGGCAGAACTGGAATTGCCTAAAACAATATGGCTATCCAAAGCAAACAAGGTTCCTGTACAGCTATACTAATGTTGACGTTTCAGCCAGCATTTTTTCCCTTGGCTGTTGTTCACAGCTGTGTTTCATGTCTGTCTTGTTTAATTTCGCATCATTCAATTGTATTAATGTTTATTTTCTTTTTAGAGAAGGGATTTAGTTATGAGAAAATTTAAAATATTAGATCCCAGATCTCAGCATCACAGTACAAACCACATACTAGCTTAGCAAACCCTGCCTCACATTGCATTCAGCACTTTAGTAATTTTAATCCTGTAACTGAGCAGGAAGTCTTAACTTTAACTTCTAAAATGAAGCCCACTACTTGTTCCCTAGATCCAGTGCCAACAAAACTAGTAAAAAGTGCCATGGATGTTCTTGCAATGCTTATTCCAAACATTATCAGTAGTTCATTATTGCATGGCACAGTACCTGAAGCACTAAAAGTGTCAGTCATTAAACCATTACTTAAAAAGTCAGATCTAGACCCACACATACTAAATAATTATAGGACTATTTCAAATTTACCCTTTCTCTCTAAAATACTAGAAAAAGTAGTCGCCAATCAGCTTCAGTCACACCTTACGCATTACAATTTATTTGAGAAATTCCAGTCTGGTTTCCGCACTGGTCATAGTACAGAAATGGCACTAAAGCGGGTTGTAAATGACATTCTGATATCCTCTGATGAAGGAAACTCCACTGTAATTATGTTGTTAGACTTAAGTGCAGCATTTGACACATTCTGTTTTACTGCACAGGCTAGAAAATGATGTTGGGCTTTCAGGCACTTTGCTCGTTTGGTTTAGTTCTTATTTAACAAACCGATTCCAATATGTACAGAAATGTGCCGACAGTACTCCATCATTATACACAGAAGTTCAATATGATGTTCAGCAGGACTCAGTACTGGGACCTTTACTATTCTCAATTTACATGCTTCCACTGGGATCTGTCATTAGGAAACATAATGTTAATTTTCACTCGTATGCAGATGACACCCAGTTATACCTTTCATTTAGATCAAATGAAGTTTCTCCAATGTTGTCTTTAATTAGTTGTGTTAGTAAATTAAAGGAGTGGATGAATGAGAACTACTGCGGTGGGCTGGTGCCCTGCCCGGTGTTTGTTTCCTGCCTTGCGCCCTGTGTTGGCTGGGATTGGCTCCAGCAGACCCCTGTGACCCTGTAGTTAGGAAGTAGTGGGTTGGATAATGGATGGATGGATGGATAAGAACTACTTGTCTTTAAACACAGATCAAACAGAGATGTTAATTGTTGGAGGGAATGACGTTGACCACAACAATATTTTGTCATCATTTAACTCAGTTGGAATCCCCGTTAATTTTACTGAATCAGCCCGTAATCTAGGAGTTATCTTTGACTCTAGCATGTCATTTAAAGTGCATATTACAAAGTTGTCCAAATCATGTTTCCTCCATCTTAAAAATGTTGGGAAATTAAGGTGCTTTCTATATAATCAGGATTCTGAGAAATTAATTCTTGCATTTATTTCAAGTAGGATTGACTACTGCAATGTGGTGTTCACTGGATGTTCAAACTGTTCTTTATACAGCCTCCAGTTAATCCAAAATGCTGCTGCAAGAATTATTACAAAAACAAGAAAACACGAACACATAACTCCAGTTCTTAAATCCTTACACTGGCTCCCGGTTAAGTTTAGGGCAGATTTCAAAATCCTCATTTTAACATATAAAGCATTAAATGGCCAAGGTCCGTCTTATTTGTCTGAACTTATCATGACTTACAAACCAGAGTGCACATTAAGATCTCAAGATGCCGGTCTGCTTATGACTCCAAGGATTAATAAAATAACAGTGGGGGGTCAAGCTTTTAGTTACAGGGCCCCTAAACTGTGGAATGGTCTGCCTGCTTCTATAAGAGATGCCCCTTTGGTCTCAGCTTTTAAATCCCGGCTGAAGACTCACTACTTCAGTTTAGCATATCCTGACTAGAGCTGCTGATTAACTGTACAGACTGCATCTCTGTTAGTTATTAGCACTAAAACATAAGTAACATGATAGTTATAATTTGATACTAACCCTCACCTATTCTGTTTCTTTTCTCGGTACTCAAATGTGGCACTTGGTGCCACAGCTCACCTGCCAAGTTGTTTTGCCTGCCTAAGGTAAAGTCATCCCTGATGGAGGATCGCAGGAATCGTGGGAAACAGGGGTCCTTTCATTGGATTAGCGCTATTTCAGCTGTGGAATGGCCAAATGGGGGAGGCAACTTGATGGATGAGGTCTCCAGGACTCTGAACAAATCCAAATCATATTATGTGATATCATCTACTGTTAAATTCTGCTCTGTACTTCTAAAATTTTTATTTTTATACTGTATTGAGGATTTGTTCTGTTCTGCGTATTTTATTGTATTGTATTGACCCCCTTCTTTTTGACACCCACTACACGGCCAACCTACCTGGAAACATCTTTGAACTTCCTTTCCCAAGGTTTCTTCCATTTTTTCCCTACAAGGGTCCTTTTTGGGAGTTTTTTCTTGTCTTCTTAGAGAGTCAAGGCTGGGGGGCTGTCAAGAGGCAGGGCCCGTTAAAGCCCATTGCAGTACTTCTTGTGTGATTTTGGGCGATACAAAAATAAATTGTATTGTATTGTATTGTATTATGTCCCTTGTGTTTTTTGGGTGGTCCTACAAGGTCCACCTTATTTAAGAGAGGGCCTCCCCAAGATTCCTTGCAGTTCATTAAATACACTAGGAGTGGAGAGCTCTTGTGATTTTGCTGTGCTTTGTTTACTGCTTTTCAATTTATTTTTAAATTTTTGGTATGTTGAACCCCTGCACTGTTTTTGAATTTGGTTTTTGGATTTCGTATTGGGACTTTGTTGACTGATATTTTTGAACCTCTGCTCTGCTTTCAGTCTCGATTTTTGGATTCCATACTGAAACTTTGTTGACTGTGTTACTCTTTGCCTTTTTCAGGCTTCTCCTTGTGCTCTTTGGAGCTTTGGGGCTTGCATAGCCTTTGTGAAAATAAACCTTTTTATTTTATTAAGATTCATCTCGATCCTTTTTGGTTCTAGTCAGGGCATTTTTGGCAGTTGGGCTTTTGAACTCAAAAAAATTCTTGACAAATGTATTATTAAAATATTTATAACAACCCTCAATTTTGTCTTCTTAAGTATTTTTATTTTTTCAATTCTCAGTCATATGCACATTATAATTAATTATCTAGAAAAATATGATTTCATGTAGCATGTGAAATTGTCTTCATGCTTGGTTCTGTAAGCCTGTTTCCAGCTCAAGGGCTGGACCAATTGGCCCTGCAGTGTCCTCTGTACCCATGGACGTGTGAGTGTGTGCATGTCTAATCTGACATGGCCAGGGTAGTGTTAGGGTTTGAAGGTCATCATCTTTGTGAAAATGACAACTGCCTGATGTTTTGATTTGTATTTCTTTCTATTGTGTTTGCACTTCTGTTTTGATTCTTCTCCAGTTAAGGCTAGCGAACAGGTAAGATAAGTCGAGTTTCATTTGCTTCCTTAAAGGAAGCCACAGTAATTAAAAAAAATAAATAAAGCAGGAGTGAGATCAAATATCAGAAATAAACTGTCCCACAGCACACCACACTGCATCTTGATTTTCACCCATCACTGAGGAAGGCCACACACCAAGGAAATCTCTGTGTGATCCTTCCACTTTGTGGAAAAGAAGTCAGCAATATGATTCTCCTGTTTTAAAGAATTTTGTGGGCAGAAAGCACAGATATGTACAGTATGTAGAAAATGTTTTTCTCAATTATTTGTGTGAGATGCTGTCCAGTAACCACCTGCCACCAGAAATGCAGGGAGCGATTTGAGTCATGCAGTGTGTGTCGTCTTGCATGTTCTGTCCTTGTTATTGTGGCTTTCTTCTTTTTCACCTCAAAGCCATTAGACTTTGTATTGAAGGCATTGCCCATCCGGTTTAGGCAGTTCATTGCAAACAGATTTCTCCAGTAGATTGTAGAATAAAGTGGGCATTGCCCATTCTGTTAGGCTTTAGTGACACACCAGGCCTGTTAAGAAAGCAGATTTAACAGGGATGAAGGCACCCAGCTGTGCCAAACCACACCTTGCAGTCCAAACTAAGTGACAGAACTCCAGGATCTGCCTGGACCTCATCTGATAACAAAGGTGTAAATCAGAGGTGACCTGACATCTCTCCAGAGGCCCCTCTGCTTCAACAAAATGGACTCAAGGAAGGACAAAGACCTAAAAATTCAATGGATGACAACTAGGAAGGACAGAAGAACTCACCTATTAGAAGACATTTATTTTGTATCTGGAAGTGACTTTAATCCAGTCTGGAGAAGGTTCAACCATCCTTTAAAACCACATGCACCCCATCTCTCAAAAGTAGAAGAAGAAGAGAAGCAGTGAATGGCAAGTTAAGAGAAGTCATAGGATTCCCTCCAGAATGACTGAAAACCTCCAAAACCTGCTCTCTGAACCTAGAATCTATGAGCCGGTCTTCCTTGGAAAGCTGAGACCAACAAACTCTTCTCTTTGTGAGCGTGAGAGCTGAGATTCAGTCTGTCAAGCTAAAAAAGGAGCCCTGTCTGCTTAGGAGCAGCCATTACTTCAATAAGGGAACTTCAGCATCTAAGGTCTGGTGCCTGAAAGACTAATGCTCTTCTCCATGAAGCTTCAGCAAAGGGTCAGGCTGAGAAAGCAGCAGCACATCACAGACAAGGGATCATGAAGGAAAAGGAAGGAGTGCACTCCAACGCATGAAGAATTGTCCATTTGAACCCGGACTAACAACTCAGCAACAGCTCCTCACAACATCAGTCCTCATATTTAAAGACTCGGCATCGTAAAATTATTTATCTGTGCCAAGAAAAAGCAGAACTCTAAATACCAGTAAACACCCAGCCTATATGTTATGTTTGTCTGTCTAGTCTGTCTGTGTCCAGTCCAATATGTCCAGTCCAATATAATAATAATAATAATTTGTATTATTCTGATTCTTAAAACAAGTGTGCCTCAGTTACCATGATATAAGTCTAAAGGCCGGAGACCTCCTCCTACAACAGAGAAAGGTAAGGTAAATAAAGTAGGAGCCTTTGCCGAATTATTTGAGTGATTACCAGTATGATTACCAGGATAATTAACTAACTGAAAATTCACTCAATTTCTACATTTAAATGGACCTTCACCAGGTGGGCAAGTTAAAATTTATTTTCAAAATACTACCAGACGCAATGGTGGCACGTGAATAGCTTTGTACCTCCCTAGATGTATTTAATTTAGTCGTTATTTGGTTGTTCATTTCAATTTTATTTATTCACAACAGCAATATTTCATACAGTCAAAATGAACTCCTAGGTATCGTATGTCTATGCACAGCCCATGCATTCAATATTTTTCTGCTCCCATACAAGGACTTACATGAGATCGTCAGGACACAGTGGTCTTCTGTACCAGTTCTTCTGATAGGAAATGCATGACACAACAGTGCCAAGACTATAAATGGAAGCAGGGAAAATGTGGAGATGTCAGAGCGGAACTAAAGCTAATCCCTCATCGACCATCATTACTTAGCATTTTCCTTGCTAATCTGGCAATTAAAATGAATGAACGTGATGACTGGATCACCTCACAAAGAAGGATTACAGATTGCAACATCATACATTTAACATAACATGGCTTAATAGCAACTTTTCTAATCATGATGTCTTCAGGGCAGACAGGATGGCAGAGAACTCTGATAAGACAAAGGCAGGAAGGGCTTCACATCTCTGTAAATAAAGCTTGGCATACGGACACCACCATGATTGAGAGTCAATGATCTGCTAATCTAGAATATCCAATTGGTAAACACAGGCCTTTTTCTCTCCCACGAGAGACCACCTCTTTTGCTGTAACTGCAGTTTATATCCCGCTGGATGTTAATGCTGAGTTGGCAATAAAAGATCTGTAGAAAATAAAAGATTAGTAAGCAACAGACTGTAGCTTTTATTGTTGCAGAGCATTTTAATCACTCCAGTCTGAAAACTGTATTATGTACAGTAAATTTCAACAGAACGTCTACTGCATGCAAGAGAAAACAGAATTGTCAATCTTCTGTTTTCATAAAAATTACCAGGGATTGCAAGACCAACCCTCTGCCCTACTTGAGGATGTCTGAAAACGTCTCTCCATTTCTAATCCCCACGTACTTTCCAGTTACTAAGTGTTTAAAACCATCAGTGAGGACAGTGAAAAAGTGTAACCAGAGAGGACAGACTCCACAATGTAACATTGTTTCTACACAATGACTGGAGAACATTCACTGCTTAGGCTACTTTGGATGCCTAACCTCTTAAAAATCCTGGTTCTTTCTGGTTCTTTACTGGGTTGTGTGGTTCCTCGATGAATTGTTGCTTGACAAAGCACCATTTCATTCTGGGAACATTTCTTGGTGTTTTGAAAAATGTTCTCATATGTAGCAAAACAAACTGAAATCTTCAGTCTATGGTAGGCTATCTAGCAGGACACTAACAACTGAAGAAAGGCTGGACTTATCCAGGGTTACTATATGTGTATGCAACGACAGTCCTTTTAAAATCACCAGCCCATTGGTCTTTCACAAATCTGTTACCTTCTATTCCTGGTTACTTACAGTATGGAGTCTGTTGCAGATCTAAATAAATAAAGGTTCTTTCTGGAACCATCATGTATGTGGGTCTTTTGGAAACCAAAAATGGTTCCCTATGGCATCGCTTCAGAAGAATCACTCTTGATTCTCCTATGGCATCGCTCTGGCACCTTTATTTTTTAAGGGTGTACACAGACCTTGATCCATTTGCTGGATTAGATCAATTCTTGTCACTATTCTCAAACATAGAATTTTTCCCAATCAAAAGCCCTGGATGAACAAAGTGGTCCTCTTTCTACTGAAGGAACATGATTGCGCTTTAAGATCATATGATGCAAAATCCGATGGTTCATTCAGTCCTTGCCTGTAGGGGGGAATCCATAAGGCTAAATATGACCACAAACTGAGGATTCAGGAATAATTTTACAAAAACTCTGACCACTGCTACATGTGTTATGGTATCGAGGCCACGACAGGTGATAAAACTAATAACGCAGTGTCTCCATCTGGCCATTTAGTTCTTCGTGATGTGCTTAGTAACTTTAATGCTTGCGTTGACTGGGACAACAGTGTGGCACTAATCAAAGCCCAGCCACCCCACAGCCTCTCATGCTCTCCATCAGTCATAAATGTTCTGCACTTAATACTTGAATGCACGAAGGGTGACTGGCCAGGTTCTGCTCAGGGCTTGCACTGGACAACTGGCTGAGGGCCCCACGTCTCAAAGCCACCATCATAGTGCCTGCAACAAAACAACATGTTGTAATGGGCCAGAAAGACTTTTCCTCCATTGTACTCACCCTCATTTTTGTAAAGTGCTTCAAGAGGCTGGTCCTGATCCACCTCAAAAACCTGTCTATCCTGCCACATTGGCTCCATATCAGTTTGAATGTCATCTGAACAGATGATTCTCCACAGCACTTTACTACACACTGACCCACCTGGATAACAGCAATGGTTATGTGAGGAAGCTGTTTATTGACCTTAATTTGGCATACAATATTATCCCTTCTTAGTTGGTCATAAAGCTCAGTGAGTTCAGCTTCAGCACTGCCCTTTGTATCTGGATTTCAAACTTTCCGATCAACAGTCCTCAGTTTGTCATATGAGACAAGTGCATCTTCACCACCCTGACCTTGAATACTGGTGTCCCACAGTCTATGCAATGAGTCCCCTGCTCTGGTCTCTTCTTACCAATGTCCGAATCTCCATGCATGGTTCTAATACCATCATCAAGCTCGCAAATGACTCGGGAGTAGGCGCCTCCAAAGAGAAGGTTCAACACTAGTTCAAATAATAACCTGAACCTCAACATTTTGAAGACCAAACAGCCTGCTGTGGATAACCTGAAGTTCAGGGTGTTTCTAGCTTTAAGTTTCTAGGTTTACCAGTTGCACAGGATCGTTCTTGGACTCTTATCACCTCCATAATACTGTAGTTAAGAAGGCACAGCAGCAGCAACCACTGTCTGAGGAGACTGAGAAAAGTCAAACCGTCTTTACAGATTTTGTTCAACTACTGCTGTACCATCAAGATCACTCTAACCAATTGTACCACTGTCATAGTGTCATATTTTTTACAGTTTCTCCCTGCCCTTTAAAAATCATTAAAACTTTAATGGGCTTTAGAGGTCATTTTTGAATCTGAGAAATTGATAAGGGTTTAACAGTAAATATGAAATTCAGTTTGCCACAGGTGGACTCCAGTCAGGTTCTGGACAGATCTCAAGGAGAAATAAAGAAAATGGCTGGAGTGCCACAGCAAGGGGTCTGAATTCCTATAGAAATAACAGATTTCAGTTTTTGGTTTTTAACAAATTTGCACACCTTTCTGAAAACATGTTTTCACTTGGTCATCATGGGTTATTGAGTGTATCTGGGCAAAAATGGCAGATTTATCCATTTATAGTTAAATAAATCTATAACACAATTAAGTATGTAGTGGAAAGGAAAGCTTATGTGGCTGCATCACAGATCCAGGACTCTGGATTCAAATCTCATGCCTGGTTTTTCCAGTGTCTTTTACTTCGGGGTTGTCCGTTTTCTTTCTGCACACCCCAAAGCCGTGCTCATCAGGTGAATTGCCAATTGTAAGCAGTCCTTGTGGGAGTCGGTGTGAGCAAATAGTACTGCTCCTTTACCCTACAGCACTTGTCTCAAACTCCAGTCCTGAAGGGCCACAGTGGCTGCAGGTTTTCTGTCTAACCCTTTCCTTAATTAGTGATGTGTTTTTGCTACTAATTAACTTCTTTTCCTTTCATTTTATTTGACTTGTTTTTTAAGTTTTCTTCCTCTGAATTGCTTAATTTCTTTCCTTAATTGACCTTCATCTTTGTTTGTTTTCAGATATTGCGTGATGGACGCAGTTTACTGGTCATGTCTTGGCTCATTCTGTATCTCATTATTGTTTGTCAGCTAATTAAGGAAAAAGAAACAAGGGGTCTGAGTCTTCAAGAACAAGTTAATTAATGTAAAAGAAGTTAATTAGCAGCAAAAACAGGATAATAATTAGGAAAAGAGTTAGAATGAAAACCTGCAGCCACTGTGGGCCTCCAGGACCAGAGTTGGGGACCACTGCACTACAGCCTCCTGTGAATTGGATTAGGTGGGTTTAGCAGTGAATGTTATGTTAAAATGCTGCTGTAACAATTACAGGGCATTGATCCATTAACCAAAGCCACTGCCGTTATATTGTTAAAACACACTTCTACTAATAAGAAGTCAAAAAATGTACACATGTTAGAACATTCAGGTGCATTTGAGGACTGTGCAGGCACTGTAGCCTTCAGGGTTCTAGAATGGGGTACTCAACTCTGGTCCTGGAGGCCCACAGTGGCTGCAGGTTTTTGCCTTAACTAAATGTTTACTTAGAACCCATATATTTACTGCTAATATGTTTTGGGGCTTGGCTTTAGTTAACTTGTTTGTTAGGATTCAGAACCCTCAATTAATAAAGTTCTATCTATCCAATTGTCTATTTTAGTTTTAAACAGCTGCATTACGGTTTTAATTGTTGTTTTTCTTGAACAATCATGATTTAATAATAAGGTGCAAATGACAAAAAAAGCACAAGCCCTCCAGCAAAGTGCTTTAATTTAAACCTGTATCTATGCATCACACAGTATCTGCCTTAATAAAATGGTTTAAAATAAAGGAGAGAAAAGAGAACGACCAAGAGGTACAAATCAGTTCCAGGACACAAAACATTTGGATCATGTGCTCAGAAAACAAAGTATCTAAAATGTGTTACAGATTTGTCTTGGAAGAATGAAAACACTAACAGCTGATATAATTACATACCAAGTTTCATTATCTGCTAGGCCTGGCTTCTAATTACAGAACTGGTTGAAATGAAAACCTGCACTCACTGCGGACCTCCAAGACTGGAGTTGAGGACCCTCCTCTAGGACATGGTCTGTGCGGTTCAGTGCCTTGACTTCTTACGGGAGGGGAATGTTTGACCCAACAAATGACTATAAACAACAGTAAACTTCATGCGATTGTCAGCATGCTTTCTCCATCGTTGTTGGTCTTGAATCCTACATTCCGCACTTAAAGCTCAGCAGATGGCGCTGTTCTTCCTACTAAAAGAAGTGAGAGGTCAGTATAATGTTTGTAGATGGGTTCAAAACTGCCTCAGACACAGGAAGCATAGGGTGATGGTGCAATGAACCTTTTCAGAATTGCCTGATGTTAAGAGTGGTGTTCCACATGTGTCAGTGCTGTGACTGCTGCTATATTTTAATACTAGGGGGCCCTGGCCCCTGCTCGCTTCACTCGTCAACCCCCATGCGGGCGCTACGCGCTAACCACTTAGCAGCACTGCCACTCGCGTATGGGGAAGTAAGTGTACAATTTTAACAGATTGTGACATATGCATAATAGAACTATTTTACATTACAGCGAGTAACTAACCATAGTAAAAAAAAAAAATAGTAAAATGTAATAAATTGAAAGAAAATTATGTTTCGTGTTGCGTTAGACTTGTTTGTTGTATTATACATTTTCGTTCTGTTTGGCTTTGAAATTAACATGCAAATACTTTTTAAACTTACATTTTTACTGTAAAACTTAAGTAAAAACAATATTTGGAATTAACTTTTCATCAATATTGCTTATCGCTTTGAATTTTGATTCCATGTTTGGAGTTATATCATGACAATGCAACGTATAACTGCCTGTGAGTTGAATATTGCTTCTCCCTAATTAATAAAATTACTTTTTCGATTGTTTGTTCCTGTGATTTAATTGTCACAGGATTAATTAAATTTAGAAGAACTGTGAGCGCAGGAACTGTGTCTGACAAAACCATTCACATGAATGAGAGGTGAGAGGACCGTGGGCCATTAACCTAAAATGGTTGAGAGGAGGGCAGGACTTGGAAAAAAACACTTGGCAATAGCCTTGTCTTGCATGACTTGAAAAAAATCTCTTGGAAACAGTCTTGTCTCAAGATTTTCTTTTATAATAGAGATAAATAAATGATTTGAATAGAAATATAAGTAACAAGTCTGTTAAGTTTGCAGATGATACCAAGATAGCGTTGGCAGATAAACTGGAATCTGTTGAATCACAGTACTGTGTAGTTTTGGTCTCCAGGCTACACAAAGGACATAGCAGCACTAGAAAAAGTCCAGAGAAGAGCGACTAGGCTGATTCCAGGGCTACAGGGGATGAAGTAAAAGGAAAGATTAAAAGAGCTGAGCCTTTTCAGTTTAAGCAAAAGAAGATTAAGAGATGACATTATTGAAGTGTTTAAAATTATGAAGGGTATTGGTACAGTATTTTTTGTTTTTTTTTCAAGAACACGGAGACTCAGAAACTTGTTATGGGTAAATCTCGCACAAACATTAGGAAGTTCTTCTTTACACAGAGAATCATGGACACTTGAAATAATCTACCAAGTAGTGTTGTAGACAGTAGGACTTTAGGGACCTTCAAAACTTGACAATTTTATTTTAGAAGAATTAAGTGGATAGGACTAATGAGCTTTGTTAGGATGAATGGCCTGTTCTGGTCTAGATTGTTCTAATATTCTTTTTTGATGAAAATGTCTTCTGAAATTTATCCTATTCTCTTTACCATCATATTTGTACTGTTGATTGCCATAAGTTGGATAAAACAATTAAAAATCAACACCAATGCATTAAAATGTCTAACGGACAAGCCTTCAAACTATGAGGCTTCTGGGTCCAGTTTCTGTCCCTGAGCAAGTCACTTGAACTGCTAGAGGTAAGTTAAAAATATATACATAAAATGTACAACACTCACTAATAAAAGACATTGTTTAAAACAAAGGTTATTGTTTGAAAGAACACAAGCAAGGGGTGTAACAAAATTGGGCACTATAAATAAAACAAAAACATAAATATTTTCACATTTCTTACAAAGGTAAATTACATATGGTGCTTTGGTGATTACAAAACAGATTAAACAATTAAAACAAGTGGTCTGATTAAACATTAAGTAATTGATTAAGAAATTGTTTTATAGAAGTATGCAACCAAAGGGGTTCTCCAGGAAAAGCCACTGCTGTTGAAATATACAGTACAAAAAACTTCAACCACCATCTTTTGAATCTTTTTAAAGTAGCAAACTTTCCTGTACTTACTACTTAGAAGGTAAATCTATCTCAAATTTTATAAACACTAAAGACTAACTGTAATCTGGAGATATGAAGGAATTCCACTGATCTTTTTAAATATATGGTAGTAAACTATAGTCAAAAACTGGACTTTTTTTTTTTTTTTTATTCCTGCCTTGCCATGTTTGGAAACCGAATAAGCTCTGGCTTCCTACTACCCTACATCGTCAAAACAAAGGGCTTTATAAAAAATAAATATGCATAAAAACAGTATTTGCAAATGTTATATGAAGTTTTTTTTTTTTTTAATTAGAAAGCAATTTATTGCATACAGCATTGAAATAATGTACATTTTAAAATAATATTTTTATAAAATACTATACAATTACATTATTTACGCCTAAAACCACAACACAGGATACTTTAAATGACAGGATATTTCAAATAATAACACATTCAATGACTATAATGCAAGATTTAATTACCCCATTTTTTATTATTGATTTTCTTTTACTAAACTCTGTAGGCTGCACACACTGAAGTCTTTAAGAACAACAACTTATATACATGATAGAAACTATACACACAATTAAAAAAACAAAAAACTTAAATTGCAATCATTCCAGTAATGCAGCAGACCATTCACCTTTAGGGCTACTAAAAATTACATTTCAGTATCTTAAATTTAATGGTGTTTTGTTTATTTTCATATTAAAAGACAAACAAAATTGCATCATTGTACAAATATATATTTTCTGTGCATTTGGATCATGATGCAGTCTCATATAGTATGCAGCAATTTAAAAACTGTTAATTTTTTATTGAAAACTAATTAAAAAAATGTGATATAAAAATTAAAAGTCAAATGTCTGTGGTCAGGTATGTGATAAACTACATAGCCCACTTCAATTACAATTTATGATTAAATAAAGTGAAAGAAAATTTTAATTGGGCACAAATCAAAGCACATGATTAACATTCAGTAATATTTAAATGTTTCAAAAACTGTGTATATGTGCAGAATTGTGAAAGAACTCATAAAATATCAGTCCACCAAGAGGTACAATACCACAATACTCCTGTAAATGTGCCAGTAGCTTTAGCAGCTGACTGTGGCATCCATTGTAACCAACTACCATTTAGTATTAGATTGTTTTTGGTTACTTGGTAGCCAGTTAACTAGCCACCAGTATTACCCCCCACACACAAATCATTATGATTTTCTCCTGTTATTATTGTCTTGTAGCGATGGCAATTTAATCACTACTGAACATTATTATACTCTATAATTTCAGGAAATAGTAATACTGTATATACAGTATATCTACAGATAAGAAATTATATTTACATATATTGGACAATTAATGTATGATCTTCAAAGTTATTGCAACAAATAATTCAGGATTAACATTTTATAGCATGTTTATTGCAGGGCAATATACACATGCTTAAAAAGATGCATTATTTGTTGTACATTCTATAGAGCAGATAGTTTACATAAAAAGGCCAATTTACATTACATGAAATTACAAATAAACTGCCAATTTAGTGAAGAACTGGGCACTATTGGGTTAAGATATTTAGTAATGAATTATAAAACAAAACAAAAGAAAGACAAATGCACATATTGATAAAATATAGATAAAATTTATGAACTTGTGTGCTTTATTCAAAACCCTACTCTCTAGCAGCAAATGAGTTGTTTTGACTGACATTGATGTGCTATATAAAATTAGTCATATAAAAGAATTAAAAATGTGAAATATATAAATAAAATACAGACACTTTTCAGTCCAACTGAATTATACGTAATCATCTTCAATGCATGAACATACATACAAATTAAACTAATGAGTAACAAAATAACTGAAACCTAGTTTGTAGTATAAGTGAATCAGTAAACTGATACCTGATTTCATCAGCAAAATAATCTCCACATTGAGATATAATGTTTATCAGGATTAGTGTACACTGAAAATGCAAAGATTTGATTTGTGCAACTCTGAAAATATACTTGGGTTCTGTCAACGACCTTAAAACACAAAATATAATTATGATGGTAACTGATGTAACTGCAAAACATCCAACAAATAAACAAATCACTCAGGACAAACATATTTATCTATATAAATAGCTCTATTAATAGTCTGCCAAAAGTAAATATACATCATTAAAAATCTACAAGTATAATACACAGAGATTGTTTTATTATTTCATAAATATACACATATGTGCCCCAAAAAGGACTAATTTAAATCTTTTTGTTAACAAACAAAAAGCATATACACTGACACACATTAGCTATTAGCAGTAGAACCAGGCTCAGGAGATTGTAGAAATTCATATGGGTCATGTACCATCTCATTTTGCTCTCCAACACTTAAACGAGAAGGACTTCCTAAGGTTCAAAAAAAGAAAGGACAAACAAAATTAATGAGTATCCGAGTTTCAAGACAAGAAGGAGGAACCGTTACAGTAATGGTCATGCAAATGTCAGTACACAAATGTTTTTAATTGATTACAGCACACATAAAAGAAGTGGGCTATGATGAGCAGTTATTTTCCTTATAAACATATTATAGCCATGTACAGTATGCATTACAGTATACAATACTTTACAAACATGTTTCACATTATTAAGATCTGAAATGTCACATTAAATAAATGCAATTTAGGGAAAGTATTAGGAGAGCCTACAGATGGAAAACTGACACAGATTGTAGATAAAGTTCTTTACTACAAAATGCATACTACTCTGGAACAGTACAGCAGTACAGTACAGTAAAAGAGGCTAAATAGTTTCATTTTAGAGGAATCAGAAATAGTATTTTTTCAGTCATTATATCCAACCTTGAATTCTATTTACTGAACTTTTTTTTTTTTTCACACACACACACACACTAAACAGTGCAGGATTAAAATACACCATTGTCATTCACAAATAATGTATGACTATTTAAATACTATCTGACCAAAATTACCGTAACATTACTGTAATATTAAAGATTAAAACTGTAAAAATATGCTTTGAGGGGCAGCAATGTAGCACTGCTGTCTCACAGTTAGAGGAGACCAAGGTTCATACCCTGGGGTCGTCTCTGTGTAGTGTTTGCTTGTTATCTCCATGTCCATGTGGGTTTCCTCCAGGTGCCTCCCACTCCACAAACACATGAGATTATGCAAAATTGGCCCTAGTGTGTGGTTGGTGTGTGTATGTGTGTGTGTGTATGTTCCCCCTGTGAAGGACTGGTGCCCTCCTTCTCCAGGGTTTGTTCTTGCCTTGAGTCTTCTCTGCTGGCTGGGACAGGCACCAGCAAACCTGGTCTGGATTGTAAGGGTTAGAAAATTACATATGCATTGAGAAAACCTTGCAATACAGTTTGCAACATTTAAAAGAAAGCATGCATTTCATTAAGTAAAATGTCATTAAGTACAGTATTATAATACCCTAGTGCTCAGAGATTGTATTTTGGAAAGCTCCATTAAGGAAATAACAATAAGGACATACATAATTTAATGGAGTATGACAATTACAAATATCACGTTCATATCAAAATATGATTTATATTTTTACTCCTATTGGAGTTTCAATATTCTAAATTGAACTGACAGTTTCAAAACTAAAATACTCTTGCTATGTTTTACTATAAATGAAGTTAAACATTACCTGTATAACAGGGGAGCTACTTGGCTTGAGAGGCAAGGTGTATACATTTGAAAGGTCACATTTATACTTCAGAAACAAACTTTGGCTGATCTAGGTAAACCAAAAATATTGTGTGCACTATCAAGAGATCTTCATAGTAAATTAAATGTCACACTGGAATGCATGTGCGAGTGTCTGTCCTGTTGAAGCATCACAGCTCACAAGTATATGCATAGTTTCACAGAATTGAAAAACAGAAGCTGATTTTATGTGCTCTAGTGCCTGGCAGTATAATGTTAGTACAATAGTATTGTAAATAGTATTGGGACAGCTTAGTTATTCGTTAAATGAACAATCTTGAAGTAATAACATTTTCACCACTCGTTTGGAAAATTTCTTATGTAGAAGTATTAAAACAGTGTACAGAGTACTAATTATTACTTTCATGTCAAACCAACATGTAACATATCACTCTCTGTCACCATGGTAACAAGAATGTATTAAAATATTGAACTTCACTTATTTAATAGATAATACAAACTATAAATGTTCAACAGTGTTAAATGACTAACAATTTAAATTGGAGTTCTACCCTACCACTAATTGTGCACCTAAATTTCTTATAAGTACACTTTGCCCCCATAAACTTAACAGTATAAACTGCTCATCTGAGCACATATTTCTTTACTTTCACTTGGACAATGATATTTTGTATGCTAGCAAGTTTATGCAGTTTGACCTCAAATTAAGTAGAAGTCAGTAGTAGACAGTAGTAGATCAGCCTGAATCTAGGTGACAGAGGGAGATGTGCCCAAACCACAGAAAATGTAGCAAGCATAAGGATATAAAAACCTGTACAATTAGTTTATTTGCATGCCATTTTTATAGGTGTTGATAACCAAAGTGTAACATATGCTGCTTCTTTAATATGAAACTTACAACTCCCAATACTAATGAAGATAACAATCCTAAAATGGACACTAATGCATTACAATGGTCAGAAGATACGTCTAGCAATAATTGGGGCCCAGGTTTGTTTCCTGGTTGAATTATATCTTTGAATGTCACAATTAAAATGTTCCACTATAATTAAAAAGCAAATTTATCTTGATGGATGCTGGTAAACTTTCTTCATTACCACTGAAAGTTAGATAAACACTAATTTATAATTTTACCCATATATTTGTAAATAACCTAGGAGCAATTATAGTTACTTTTCACCAGTGCAGGCCTTTTGTGAATATGACCTCTTTCTCTATATTGGGAACAAACAGCCATAAAGGTGTTAAGCCACAAGTTACATATTGCAGAGCTCTAGTAGTAATAAATCTCAAACACTCATTTAATTCAAGAAGGTGTGTCATAAACACCATCTTTATTTTCTTTAAATATAATTACAGGTTCTGATGGCAAAGAAAGTATGTATATAAAAAAAGCAAAAACAAAAATATAGATACTGGATGCAACAGCAGCCAAAGCACATGTATAGATGTTAATCATGTTTGGTAAGACTTCTGAGAATGACTTTCAGGTTTGATTTACAAAGAGGAAGCAGAGATAAATCCTATACTGTACTTGACAAGGTGGGGTGTGGGTTTGAAACAAAAAATAAACCATCCTTATAGGTACACTCCTTCTGTGTAGAAGAGGGCAGTATACAGTATGCCAGTCAGTCTTCTTCTGGTAAGGATTTTAAGAAAACAGTTTTATCAGTAGGCTAAAAATTGCTGAAAAGCCTGCAAATACACTTAAACATAAAAATGTGCCCCTGAAAGGAAACAGGTAATGTGAATTTGGTTCAGCGTATTACTGCCTTTAAGGTAATGTTTCTGTGCATGGATTTGAACTGTGTGTAATAAGTGGGCCTACCCCCTTTTCACAGTGTCAAGAGGTTTATGCTGTTCGGTAAGTCAGTGTGAACAGAAAGAGGAGCTAGGAAGAAGCCATCAGTGAGTGAGTAAGTAAGAGAGGAGAATTGGAAGAGAAAGAAGTTGTACATTTATCAGTTCAAGAGCGGTGAACACCTGCAGTCTAATCCAGGCATGTCAAACTCACTACCATTGGTGGGCTGCTTTGACTGCCATATGTGGGTCAGTGGGCCACACTGTAACAAATACTATTATACAAAGTTACTGTAGATTTCTTTCCAATACTGAAAACTTTAAAAAATGTAACAAAGTTTAAAGAGAAAGCAATTTATTTTCATACAATCTCCTTACAACAGCGTACAATTAGAGTCTTAGCCTCTTAGCTAGGTCCTTATATAGGAGTCTTACAGTCTGAAATCTATTTCTTTTGTCCCGACACTTGGCATCTCTTGTTAATAACCAGTTCGTCAATATCAGGCTTGAAATCTTCTGCAGCTGTAACTTTTATGAGGGATGAAAGGTGCTCGACAGTAAGTCTTGATCGATGTGGGATTTTGGTACCTTTCATTAACGAAAACAATTGCTCACAAAGGTAAGTGGTTCCGAACATAGACAGTACTCTCGATGCCAACTTATGGATCAGCACATACGAGAGTGGCAGGTAAGCATATAAGCCTGGCACACCAACTTTATTGTATTTTGCCTTCAGAATAGAATCTGACTGTAGTCTAATCAATTCCATTTGGATATTCTCAGGCGCATTCTCAACGTTGTAAGAGTATGGTGACGTAAACAGCTCAAAGTCCTGTTCGTGTAAACTGAAATCACGAAAACACTCACTGAATTCATTGCTCAATAATTCAAGTTGGAAAGCAAATCCTCCAAAAATCTAATTTTACTTTACTAAGTCTACTTCAAAGTTTATATTGTAAAATAAGCCGATATGCAAAAAGCCCCCCGACCTACACTAATTTTGCAAACTCAAAATCACAAAAATTTGTTAATAAACAACTCACCAACTTCTCACGTCCAATTCAGATCTTCAGCTGTAGTCTACACTAACTGTTCGTTACAAAACTAGCACAAAATTACATAAAACCAGAGCAAACGTGAAAATATCCATCCATCTTCTTCCACTTATCCGAGATCAGGTCTCAGAGGCAGCAGCTTGAGCATAGATGCCCAGACCTTCCTCTCCCCAGCCACTTCTACTAGCTGTTCCGGGGGAATCCCGAGGCATTCCCAGGCCAGCCGAGAGACAAAGTTCCTCCAGTGTGTCCTGTGTCTTCCCTGGGGCCTCCTCCCGGCTAGACATGCCCGGAACACTTCACCAGGGAGGCATCCTGGTCAGATGCCCGAGCCACCTCATCCGACTCCTCTTGATGTGGAGGAGCAGTGGCTCTACTCTGAGTTCCCCCCGGATGACTGAGCTTCTCACCCTATCTTTAACGGAAAGTCCAGAAACCCTACGGAGGAAACTCATTTCAGCCGCTTGTATTCGCAATCTCGTTCTTTCGGTCACTACCCACAGCTCATGACCATAGGTGAGGGTAGGAACGTAGATCGACCGGTAAATTGAGAGCTTTGCCTTACGGCTCAGCTCCTTTTCCACCAAGACAGACCGATGCAGAGCCCATATCACTGCGGACGCCGCACTGATCCGCCGGTCGATCTCCCGCTCCATTACGTGAAAATATGCAAGCTATTACTACTCGTGATGGTCAGTTCCGCCCAGTGGCCAGTCTCAGCAGCCCAACCAGCAGTGTAGCCTGACAGGCTGCTGCAGCCTAGCACTTCAGTTGTGACGTCGCGGCTCATTGACTTTGTTCAAGGCTCATATGGGGGGGATTGGCGGGGGGTTTTAGTGTTTTGCCTAGGGTATCATGGAGCGGATGCTGCAGTTGCAACTATAGAAGCAGATGACGTTTCCGGTACCATAATGCCATGGGAAAACACGCTTTTGTCAGAAGGCAGAAGTAAGAAAAGTCAATAAGTAACACCGAAGATGCAGAATGATTCAATCACAAATGATAGTAATCATTTTGTGCAAGTTTAGTGCTCACTAGGATCTGTCATGCGGGCCGCATAGATTTCTGTTGTAGTAGAGTAGCAGAGCATTAACAAGAGTTTCTCTGGGTAAGAGGTACATCTGTGTTAGTTACCTTAATCAGGAATACTTTTGTTATGTGCTGAAAAATAAGTTTATCTGGAACGGATATACAAATACATTATACTGATAATTGCCAAAACTGTCAGAATTTTTAATCACATTTTTGATATATTTTGATTTGATATTTTGGGCCATACCACCCACTCCTATGTCTGAGCACACTGGTAGTTGCAGCACACACTATCAAGCACCTTGGTTATCTTCTTTGGCTGTAGTCACACAAGGATTTGACAAGCTCAGCACTCAGAAGACTTTGGGTACTGAGATCTATGCAGAAAACTGGAAAAGTATCATCTAGCTGTGCATCTTGAATAATGTACATTTTTTAATATTCCACAGAAGTTGAGAAACTCTAGATTAGCTTGACAGGGTTTTTGGATCATCATTTAAAAAAGAGAAAAAAAGACAGCATGTTCCAATTAAAAATTAGTCACACTAATCAGCTTTAGTGGAAAAATCTTTGATAGGCTACCGACATACAGATAAACTTAATATTCAGGAGGAGCAATATTTGTTCTTTACTGGCAAGGCAATCTGAATGGCTGTTGAGAGTTTAGAAATTCTGAAGACAAAGGTTCTGCTTAGGCTAAAGAGATCACAGCTGGGGCTGTCTTATTGGAGGAGCTGTAAGAGAATGCAGTCCCAGAGACAGACCTATGACACACGAGACAGATCATATTCCTCAACTGACCTTGAAGCACCTGACAATTCCCTTGTGACAGATGCCATAAGGATCAGAAAGTCAGATGGAGCACATTGCCACTGCAACCCTTACAAAATATATATGGAAAAATGAAAAGATGACCAATTGCTGTCACATCTGGAAAAAGAGGATGCATGCAGCAGTGTACTTTTGTGAAAGACAAATACTCATTCACAGATAGGTAACTAGCTTTGTGAAACAGTTCAGAGAATTAATATTGATTTTAGTATTTGTTATTGAGATCCCATTTAGCTATATCTTAAATTTTAATCAATACTAGAGTTAAATAAAGGGTGAGGCAAAATGAAGACAGGAGGGCAAATCTAGAAGGCCTATAGAATATTTTAAATGTTCTAGTTTATAGGGGGAATAATCCAAATACATTTAGGAAAACCTCTGTTTTGCTTACTTGTTTTATTTGAGCCTTTACCTAGATGATGTTGTTCTCTCTCAGAAGCATTGGATAATGAACTGAGGTTAGAAGAGGGCCTTGACCCCACTCTATCATTCTGAGCCTCATGAAGGTCTTGCAACATCTTTGTGGTCTCATCAAAATGTAGATGGCCATCATCATGATCCAACTCTTTCTTCACAGTTTTTCCTGTAAATACAAAAAGATGATCATTCTTCTTTTTAAAGACAGTGAATTCAAATGGACATATGTTTTAAGGAAGCCCACTTCACAAGATCTGATTACAAATTTGATTAAATTTCTGATTAATAAAAATGGAGACATAAAAAGTATAAATGCCTTTTATATTATAGTGTACCCAACCTCTGCATTAAAATTAAATCTAAAATGAATCACTTCTCTCATTCAATTAATGATCATTATTAGAATTTATGCTTGGAGGGCTGTTTGCTCCCCAAACTTATTTCCTCTGACTTCCAGAGTCCATAGCACTATTTGTCAAGTTCAGACCTAAGTGTCCTTTGTGGCTGCAAGTTTTCATTCCAGCCATCTTCTGTTTTTAACTGAGTTCCCTCCTGAGTCAAACATACTGTTATTTTCCAGTTGATACCTTTATGTGCAAATCCAGAAGTTAGAAACTTGGTTAAACTAAATATTTATAATAATGTAGCAAGCATTTGTGCGTTACACAGAGATTGTTACTTTTTTTTAACCTTGCTTTTGAAGATTTTCCTCTCATTGTCAATGTTCTAATTATTTAAGTCAGTGCATACTAAGGACTATAAAGGTAGGAGACAACAAATTAAGGCAGCATATTTTTTCATCTTTTTATATTAAAAAAAGTATTTTTTAATCTCTGGTAAAAATCTGTCAAAATTGTGCTGAATTAAAAAGTATAGTTCAATCTTTAAGCAGGATGTTTTCAAACAAGATCACAACTGACCCATAAATAGTATGTAATTTACCTTTGACATAGAAGAATTTTAAAAGACCACAAACCTAGAGTGTTTAGCATTGGCATATCAAGAGACATATCAGAGTAGGATTTCACGGACATAAAATCTACCATGGATGTGTTGTCTCCAGCCAAACAAGATGAATCTCCCACCTAAATAAAATAACATACTCCAATTAATGTCTGAAAAATTAAACATTACCAATGTTCTATATTAAATACAAGTCATTTAAAACACGTTTCAGCAACACATATCAATACAATTATGTTATGATTAACACCTGACAAATTGTCCGACTACCCCTTGGTTCTTAGATAAAGACAACACATTTCAAGACTTCTTTGGACAGTAGTAATTAACAAAAGGAACTACTTCAATAATGCTGAAAAAGCAAAATGTACTTCAGTTTACTAAGAGACTGCAATCCATCCATCCATCCACATTTGATCCTGTATAATTAAATTATTACGTTGGAGGAGATAGAGGCAACCCTAGCAGCACGTGACACAATACAGAATAAAGCACTATTAGTAAAATTTGAGTAACTGACCAGCATAAGGCACATGTGTTTGGAAAATAGTAAGGAAAAACATAGTGTCAGGTGTGGATGGGGATGTTTGGTCCAAAACACCAAGCACAAAAAAGGCAGGAATGGGCAAAATCCACACATTTCCCTGGTTGCTATTTGAAACTACTTTCCTGCACCTATGAGCCAGTTACGATGAAATAATTTCTGCAACACTGCTTAAGTTGTTTAGGGTATAGAGCATGTGTTTAAAACGATGCATGCATGTGACTGGCGCATAATACTAATCCTACCCTTTTAATAGTTCTACCCAGAGTGCCATGCAGGTGGTACAAACAGGAGGGACTGAAAAGTCCATATGCGTGTCGTGAATCTGGTAGCAGCAGAAGTGAATGAGAAACATGCCTTCTGTCTGCAATAAACTTTTAGTGTTGTAACATTAAATTCTATTAATGTTAACTAAAGGAGGTACAGTTGTACAGTGGTTAGCCAATCCAGCATAGTTGGTAGACATTTCCTTAGCGATTAAGTAAACTTAAAAGCTTTGCACCATTAAAAGCCACAAAATAGTTCAGTTTATTTTTCCCTATGAACTTCAGTTTATTTTACACAGCTTGGTGAAAATTTCTGCAGTTTCGCTGAAATTAAGGTGAAGCAAATTCAGCAAGGTTTGCTTATCTCTTTTGAGGAATTAAACAGATCAATATATACTACATACATGTGCAAATATCTCTGAAACAAGCAAACACAGACTGGCAACTTTGAATGATAAAAAATGATTTACACAATACAAGCTTATAATTCCAATTTAAACACAATGCCATAAAATCAAATGACTTTAACAAATAGCAGTCCTGGAGCATTGTTAATTCAGCCTGTTATGTAAGGGATTAGCTAATTAAAAATATGAAATTGTATAATTAAACATTAAGAATCACATTTTCCTGTTTCTAAATATTAAATATATAACTAAGAATCAACAGGACAACAGGATAAAACATCTCTATTAGCAGGGATTCTCTGATCAGGTTTTTCAATACTGATCTTCAATTTCATGTTACTTGATTGACCGATTCAGATTTTTTCCCCCTTTATCCCTTTAAAAAAAATTACATTAAGCTCCTGCATAATCAGATGCATGGGAGCCTTAAAAAATTCATTTTTATAATTAAAAACTATAGATGACAAGTGTTAATTTCTTTTTTATTAACAATATTAAATTCTGTAGGCTTATCATTTATGGACCATAAAAATACTATAATAAATACATACTAATATATATGTACAAAAATATTTATCCATAATACATATGGCATAAAAAAGAAAATGCTTCTCATAATTACAAGCTGTAATATTGTTTTATTTTTTCTGTAATGTAACTATCTGAAACAAGGCTTATTAAAGAAAATAGTTTTCACCATTTTCTAACAAAATCAAATATATATCACACATATACATACACACACAATCATTTAATTGGTATTACCAATTAAGCAATTCTTAAATGTAAATATACCCGCACTTACAGGTTTTAATCATTAATTGCACTATAGTACTACAATTATACAGCTGTTTTTTTCTTCATTGTATCAGCTAGACATTCAGAAATATTGAGGTGCAATTATAAATATGGATGACCATTTCAATAATGCAAAACCTATACTGTATGACAGAGAGCAACAAATAATACATTACAAATCTTTAAAAAAGCCGCAAATGTGTCAAATGTTCATAAGTTATTTTTCAAGGAGACACAAAACTAACATGCTTAACAGTTTATAAGCAAGACACATTTTGCTGTTATGCTAACAATACTTTTGTTAACTAAGCAGCAATTTCAAAGTCATCTTTGTTTAATTCTGTTCTCAATTGAAAATGTAAGCTGCTGTACTTAAAACAAGCTCACTGTCCATACTCAAATGGTGTCCATTTAATTTAAATAACAAAATAAAAAGATCTGAATTCATTAAAGTAGAGTTTCTTGCCATGTGTCTAATTACACAGAACAAATTCTCAGATTCCTTTTTTGCAGTTTTATTACTCCACTTTCTTTAACGTAGAGGTTAATATTCCAATTGTCTCTCTCTCTCTCTCATAAAACAAAAGATATTTTTTGTGATCAGCCAAACTATTAATCAAGTCTTTTTTTTTGTGAGAAATCGTCCAATTTAGATCAGAGGCTGATTGATCGGAGAATCTCTATTTATTAAGTTTAAAACAGGTATGCTTCTACCACCCATCAAAAACAAACAATACCGTATACTCAGAATCAATGGTAAAGTGACAAACTTTGAAAGAAATATGGCTATGTTTCTATTTTACTGGAGGAAAAAAAAATTCCATGTAGACAGTTTTGACATGGAACTGACTTCCCCACCATTAGGGAAAGTAGACTACTTGGTAGACTTAAAAGAATATAATACACTTATGTGCATGCACATTTATAAAACAAAAAGAAAACATATTGAGAAAATGCAAAAAGAACACTAAACTACTGAAAATACTCAATAAGCCAATAGTTTTGTGCAGTTTTTTAGTCAACAATGTATTGCATTTTTTACCTGAATATCAGAAAGATTCACTTTAATCTCATCTGGATGTTTAACTGCTATATTTCGTTTCTGCAAAGAAAAAAAAAATCTGTCTCTCTCTCTCTTTTTTTTTTTTAAACATAAAAAAAAAAATTAGCATGAATCTGAGATAAATGCATAGATGCAAAGACCAGAATGTAAAGTTTTAGATCAAATACCAACAAGAGTAACATATTCACAGATATCTGTTTAGATGCATTTTATTTTTCTGTTTCTATTAATTTATGACAAACAAGTACTACAATTCCATTCTAAAACTTTGATGCCTTATCTTAAACAAGGGTAAAATGACAGATTGTTTTGGTGAGAATCTGCAAATGCTCCAACAAACCTGTTTAATGTGATAAGTTGCCTTGGAATGATCCCCTCCTGTCATCTGGTCAAGAAGGTCATCCACAAATTTTTTTGTAAAACTCCCACATCCTTTTACAAACTCCTGTAAACTAAAAGAAATTAAATAAAAATAATTAAGTGTAAATAATATATATTTTCTTTTTCAATTTTGAATTTTTCAAGAAAGTAAAATAAAACTAAATTATGTGAAAAAAAACAAAAATGGCAATTTGTTTTACTTAAAGATGAGTTACTTTCTAAGAATAAAATACTGTATCTATTCCAGTTCAGTGATCAAACTACAAATCTATGAATGAAATATAAAAAACAGCATCTAAAATAAAGAAAAAGTGTCCATTAGACCAAAAAAAAAACAAAAAAAAAAAAAAAACAACGCTCTGCTAGAAAGTTCCAAATTTCATTAACATTTTTTACCCAAAAGCATTCACTGAATTAATAATTTTATGCCATTCAAAAATACTATTTCAGGAGGTTCTTTCACATATGCTGGCTACTCCCGAAACGGACAACAGGAGGCATATGTGAAAAATCAATTAAGCAATTTCTCGGGGCAAAATACTGTAAAGTACCCAGCAACTAACATATGGCAAACCTTTTAACATAAACATGCTATATAAAATAATCACTTCATAATTGGGTAGTCAACTTCAAATAGCATGGTCAACAATTAGGCAATAGCTTTTGTTCAGCTTTAGGGGAGCAATGTGTTTGAAACTCCACCACTTCACTTACAGATGCATCATAGTAAGCAAGTGGGAGAGGTCTAATGACTGTGATCATTACTTTGTATAAAAAAAATATTAAAATGCATACAAAGTATAACTAACATTTTTGACTAATTTGGGGCGTGGTGGGGATGAATGCTAATCAATAGTGGGAGGAGAAAATATATATAGTAGGGTATTGCTAGATTTTTTTGTTGGTTTATTTTAATATACTACTGATACAGTGAGGAAACAGTTACTTTTTTGCATCATGTATATATATAACAATCTTTACAGCAGTATGACTATTATGCTGAGAATTTGGGCTCATTTTTTTTTTTTTGCAATGTTGTAAATAAGGAATATTCTTATAAAAAACATGCAATCTGCAAGCATTCACATATTAAAATCATGTACTCTGGCACGGTACAAACAAGGCCTGTCTCCCTACTAAAGCTGAGAGAAGCACTTGAATGCCGAGTTATATTACATTTAGAATGAATAACCTACTTAAAAAGAAAGCAAAGACACAAACATTTCCAAAGCTTCTGTAGATGCTTTGTTGCAGTTATCCTAAATTGGTTATGTAATGTGTTTTATGAAAAAGTGTGGAAAGAACAGAGAGAGAGAGAGAGAGAGAGAGAGAATCCCCTTTCCTTATGGTAAATAAACAAGAAATTTTCTTCAGTACTTAAGGCTTCACTAATATTCAACACATCCGGTTTGTAAAGATAGCATGTTAAAGATTTACATGTACAGTACCTCATGCCAACAGATATTTATGTATTTTGAACAATTTTAAGACTCAATTTTTATATAAGCAAATACTATTTTAAACAATAAAATACTGTAATCTCAGTTATTGGTTTGGCAAGCCTACTACTGGTATAAGGGTTTACTTCACAAGAAACCTCTGACACTGTACATATGTGTATAATATACCACAACTTAGTATTCCCAATTAAAAAAAAAAAAAGATTTAAATGGGATGAACTAAATTTTTTCTTATTAGGTGTAATACACTAAAACATTTTTCAAATTAAATAGAATAAAAATAAAATTAAACTTGGCAAATAGTACTATTATGATTTGTTTTTGCTGTATATTTAAATATATATGTAAAATTGCACTATTACTGAATCATGACTCAAATATTGGATTGACATGTTCTAGCCCCAATAATCACTACACAGAAAATAGATACATTTAGAACAAAGAGGGAGCGTAAGTACTGAATGTAAAGTATATTCCAAAATAATATATATTTTTTTCAAATGAAAAAAAGCAAATATCCAACAATCTGAACTATCGAATACTATACCTTAAGGCACACTGTACACCAGTTTCATCTCCATAGGCAGAGTATAATAGGTCCATTTCTTCTGGCTGAAGATCCGGGAAAATTGTATTGTTCTGAAGGGACTGTGTATTATATGCACTATTCAGATAAGTAACTGCAAAGGGTACATTGATAATCAGTCACATAGGTTCACTGGATCCATGTATTAAAAAAGTAATTAATTCCCGTATTAGTTGCAATCCAATATAGACGTAAAAATTATAAAAATGCTAATAAAAGTATGAAGAGGACTATAAAGGTACTACATTATTCTTCACATGGCTCTGATCTCTTTTAATATAATCATTTAAAATTCTTTGTGCAATACATCATGATGGTGCTAAACATATGAATTCAAAACTAAAATTTCCTTATAATAAAAACTTACAATTACAGTGTCCAGAAGAAATTAATAATTCACCTTAGTGACTTTTGTATAACTATTTCATGATCCATATGGTCTTTCTAACCAATCCAAATAATGGCACTATCCAAACATGCCCAATATTTGACAAGGACGGTATTTCTTGTTATATTTTTCACCTTCTATCTTGCAATAAAACTAAAATAAAAATCTAAAATTATTTAAAATTAAGCAGGAGAGCAAATACATTTACTTTAAAAACAGACCTTTATGCCTTCTATCATCTTTAAAACCCAATGTTGTTAAACCAGGAAGCAGTTTATGTGAAAGTGAACTTAAGTCAACAGGATGGGTTTCCTCCTCTGTAAGAAATATTGAATATTAATTTAAAACTTAAAAAAATGCAATCACCATTAACCAAACATTTGCAATTACAGGCATCATAAGTTGCTGTATAAACCTTAATATTAACACAAATCTTAATTACCATGGTCCTTGAAAGTTGATCTAACAACCATGGTATCCATGGTCAGATATCATTTTAAAGCACTGGAATTTACACAAAGAAAATCTACAAAATGCCTCCCTTATACTTTGTTCATATTATTAAACATGTAGGGTCTATATAGATGAGAATTTTAATAAAGCACTTTGACATTTTCACCAAAGTAAAACATACCTTCTGCCTCTGGATCGGATTGATTCACTACTGTGTATACAACACAACCCTCCACATCTTTCTTTAGGTAGCCAATCTAAAAGAAACCGTAGAACATTAAAATATTGAGTACAAAAGAAGTGAGTATATTTTTTAGCAAGTAAAAAAGTATACAGTTTTAATAGAGCCTAAACTAATCACAATAATGATTTGATAATGATAAGAAAGAAGTTCAAAAACTGAAAATGACACAGATTACAAAAGGATATTCAGTGCATTGCATGGTTCCATTTGATTATATTGTACATTAAGATTGGATAATGCCTTCATTTCTTCATAATCAAGTATGGAATACTTCAATATTTCAAACTTATCCCACACAGAAATACATTAAAACCAAAGAAAATCTAAGTAATAGTCATCAGAATTACAAAAAACATCTTTACAAATGAAAATAAAAAATAAGACTGTCAATTCGACAAAGGAACGAAAATGATTCCTACAACATGAACGTGAACCAATGAAACCATGGTAAAGCATAAAATTTTGATTCTTTTAGCAGTAAAAATAAATGTCACTATGGATTTCAATGGTGTCCCAAACACCATTATCAAAAGATCTACCTTGCTATTCGGCAGGAATCTCTGGAGACGGTCTCTGGCCTCATCTGCAGCATGCTCCACTAAGGCAAGTACGTGCTCTTCAGCTGTGCTGTCTGTTAAACTACAGGCAGTTCCCTCTGGCTCATATAAGGAGCTGAGGGGTAGAAAGAAAAAAATTAATCAATTTTAAAAATGTGTGCATTTTTTTTTAATACTTCCATACCAAGTTTTTATTTTTTGAAAAACATGCTAAGAAAAAGTTTGAAAAACATTTAACACACTTAAGCAATATACGTAGGCCTATTTGTCAATCAATATTTAATAAATACGCTGAATCCAAATGAATGGTTCCTGATACTTACAATGGAGTAAATATAAATTATATACACACACACACAAACACAATGTAAAGATTCCCTTCCTTATGTACATTACTCATATACAGCCATTCAATGTTCATAGATGTAAATTCCTAACTAATTAAGAGTAACTATTCAGAACTAAACTAACACAATATATTTCCATATGCTGGCAATATGAAGCACTACTCTAAAGTTGATGATTTAATATAGTAAAATACATAGTTAAAGTTGTGTGTAAACATTAGCTATACTGAGTGAATGTTTTTTTTGTTTGTCATATTACAGTACTACTTGTCCCAAACAGGCAATGGTGTGTTTATTCTATTTAATATCAGAGGCATATTTGGTTGTTTAAAAACTTAAAACATCAAAATGTGTATGTATTATTAGTGTATTTTAAAGCTGAATTACTACAGACACTTTACCTTATGACTTCTTTCATATCTCTGATTGGTTTCTTTGATTTCTTTGTAGTTTCTACAGGCAGTGGAATAACATCAGGAACAGTTTCTTCTATTGCTGTGTCTTCATCTCCCAAAATCGCTGCCTGCTGAGAAAAATCCATGTCCTGCATGAACGACATGCTGCGCTTCAATGCTAAAAGCCGCTCCTAGAATCAGAAATAACAGGACCGGAGGGACTTTACTTTTCCTCATAGCAAGAGTGCTATGATCATGGAATGGGATGGATACTGAGAAACATCTCATTGATTTGAGTTTGCAAACAGAATGGGTCTGTTTTGAAGTTGTGAAGACCACCAACATGCAGCAAACCATACAATAATATTACATTAAGGAAAGAGAGTGTGGGAAAGTCAATGTTCTTCTGAATAAAAATGGTAAAGCTAAGAGGATGGTAAAATGAAATGGGGTCTATTTTGAAATTGTGAAGACCATCAAAATGCAATAAAATAATTTCCCTGCAGAAACAGAACGTGGATATGGTCAATGTTCTGATGAACAAAATTTAGACAGGGTGGTAACACAAAGGTTTAAATGACAATTTTCAAGTTCTAGAAACAAAAAACTTGATCTCAGTGTAGAGTCCTTAACTGGACTAAATGTGTGGCAAATGAAGTGCTGGAAAAAATTAATGAAATGCATCCAATACTGACTTTCCGAAACTGGAACTGAAAACATACACATTTGACAACTTTCAATTATTTTTTTTTCTTCCAATGCCTCTTACTTTACTCATCATTTTAAATCCTGTATGAAGTAATTTCTTCGCAGCCTTGTAGTATACAGTTTCAGGTCGATTATAAACCATTGCATTATCACACATCAGTTTGAAATCAGCCTAAAAAACAAAAGCAAAATAATTGTGTGTGGGTGTGTCTGAGAGATACATATTAAAATTTAACCAAAATAAAGAGCACTAGTTCTTTAGATTCTTGGAACAGATAAAGGTACATTCAAAGAAACATAATTAACCCCAGGAAATTAGTGGTGTCAATATTGTATATTTAGTACATAAAAGGAAAGCTAAAGTTAACAGCTGGGGGATATTCTGCGAGCATCAGTACATGGCAGAAAATAAATCTGGACAGGAAGCCAGTCTGTTGCAGGGCAGACACACCTGGTCAATTTGTAGTTTCAGGAAGCCAGTCCACTTTCCAAGGAACTTGAAACATATCTTTTTGGAACACAACAGTAAAAAAAAACTGCACTACTAAGAGAAAATTCCATGTGTAAACGCACACAAAACACAGATTATCAGCAACACTTTATATTAAGTACTAAATATAATGCATCTATTAGCACATACTGGTTTTGATGCTTTGTGTTACCGAGACCATGATGCTTTTTTACATAACAGTATGTGACAAATAGGTGGATTATAGGTAACACTAAGCTAAAGTTTTATTGATAATTACTGCACCACTATGATAAAACACAAATTTGATAAATTAAATGATAAAATATACTAAAATGATTGTATTTTATTAAAGTGATAAACAATGTTAAGAAAATCCAGAAATACCAACTTACACACACTAACACAGACACGTACCCAGAAATTGTCTAGAATTTAACATAACAAAAAACAAAATGTAAGATTAGAATGTACTGAATTGTTTAGTACACTTTCTGGATTAGGTAACTAAAAGGTGTATTCATACTTTATCTTTACAAAAACTAGGGTGCTCTGCCCCCTGCTCGCCAACCCCCGCGTGGGCTCTATGCGCTAGTCATTTCCCGGATCTGCCGCTTGCGTATGGGGAAACGTATGTACAATTGAAACAAATTGTTATTTTCATGGGAACTGTTACATATGCATAATAGAACTAACTATTTTAAATTAGAGAGAGTAATTAACCATAGTAAAAAATATTAAAACGTAATAAATTGAAAGAAAACTATGTTTCATGTTGCGTTAGAGGTATCCGTTGAGTTATACGTTTTTGTTTTGTTTGGCTTTAAATTAACACGCAAATACTTTTTAAAGTTACACTTTTGCTGTAACACCTCTGTAAAAACAATATTTGGAATTAACTTTTTGACAAAATTGCACTAAATTTTTATTCTGTGTTTGGACTTACTTTGTGACAACGCAATGCATAACTGGATGTGAGTGAATATCGTTTCTCTAATAAATAAACCAACTTTTTTGAATATTTGTCCCTGTGATTTAATTGTCATAGCAAAAGCTATTCTAACGGGAAACTGTAAACGTTTTAATATGAATACCATCATTGGCTGTAGAATTTCTAATACATCATATCGTTTAACTCATTTGATTCTATGTTGCATCGCTTCTCCACGATCATAAATATAAACCTGACCGAATTGTGGTTATCTTTGAAAATAAACTTGTAGTAGCTTTAATTGTTGTGGGACCACAGATTCTCATAGTGTATGGTCCTGAATCGTGTAAATCTACATTTTGAGCATTGAATGATGCGAACACAAAAAGATTTTTGTAGATTTGAATATTTTGCCTGTATTGTTTGTGGATTTCACTTTCACCAAATAAATCTTTCAATTCTCGCAGATATGCCCCTTCACTGGGAAGAAACACTACTTTTCCCTGATGGCGACATGAAGTAGTCAATCTACAAGTCTCCAACTTAAACTTTAAAGCTGAACCATATCTACATACTTCTGTCATATTACCTTTGTCCATATATTCGATCTATTTTCAATGTTCTGTTATTTTCACAGAGTAATAATTTTCGTTTGTTAGCGCTAATGTGATCTTTACTATCAGTTTTTTGAGACTTTCGAATTTTAGTACTTTCATAATCTCTAACCTGCTCTGCATGTGTATCACGCCAACGTTTTTGAACCTCTTTACGACGTTCTATTTTGTCTCCTATTCTTGGTCTTTTATTTCCGACCCCGCTTGGACGTGCTAGCTTTTCAATTCCACTTGGTCCAGGCTGATTATTACTTTCCTTATTTTCTGAATTTGCACTTAGATTATTATTGTTCTTTTTTGAATTCTTTCCTCTCCAACGCTTTTAGGCCTCTTTTCGACACGCTGCCCTTTCTTCTTCGCTTAGTCGTTAATGTTTCATCTACAACGTATAAAATTATTGTGCAGAAAAGGACTACATCGGTGGAAACGAATAGATTGTACGTCTTGTATTAAAATGAGGAAAACATAAAAATTTATAAGAGCTGAGAGCACAAGAACTGTCTGACAATAGCATTCACACGAATGAGAGATGAGTGGGACTGTGGGCATGGTTGTAATTGGTTGAGAGGAGGGCAGGACTTGTCAAAATCTCTTGGCAAAAAGTCTCGTCTCGCGGGACTTGAAATTATCTCTCTGAAGAGTCTTGTCTCAGGATTTCCTTTTATAATAGAAAGATAAGAATATTGCCCTTGTTACAAGTCACTCAGCTTCATCGCAATATGGGACAAAATACTTATTCAAGAGCAGTACGCTCACATAATTATGTTGTGGTAAGGTGATGGACAGAATACCCAGCAAAAGAGGTTACTGTCAAGTAACACTCCAGTAGAAGACCAACGCAAACCATCTATGTAAAGAACATACATTTCCGTCATTTCTGCAAAACCTTTCTGGGTACAAGTCTTATCTATATTGGAAATATATACATTATAGATTGAAAGCCAACTTTAAACTGGCCATATATATGTCAAAGTAGGTGCTGAGTACCAAGTTTCTCCGTGACAGAATGGAGTCTTATCCAGACTTACTTCCTGTTTAGCACTCGATGTGGCCAGCAAAGGATAAGGCTTTCCGGGACAAAATCATGAAATAACCGAGCTTGGAAAATGAATGAATTAGTGTTGCATGTAGACAGTCCAGTTCTGACTAAATAAATTAACACATTTTATTTACTGAGAGAGAGAGAGAGAGAGAGAGAGAGAGAGAGAGAGAGAGAGAGAGAAAAAAACTAAAATGTGTCATTAAAAATTAAGTTATTGGCTACTGTATCACACCAGTTTTCCCAGTTCCGAAATTAACTATGCTGTTAAGTATCAGTTTAACTTAAAAAGAATCAATCAGTCTTACAATGATTAATTTAGTCACATTACAGAAAAGACTTCATATTCAGTTATTTGCCAGATGTTATAACATATTTGAAAACTATTGCACCATGACAAATCTGGTCATTTTTGCAAGTGCAGTACTTAATTAAAATTCCACTTTTACAAAAATCACTGAGAAGATACCTTTTCTGAATCTTAGTTTTATATTATGTAAATAAACTGTGTCATTTACCTTGAATTCTGTAACAGATTTGTATTCGTTTGTTGTTATTTTATCTTTAATTGTACTGAAGTCCATGGGATGTTTAATGATCATAGAATAACCAGGTGCAATAGCATCTGTAACTGGATTAGCAAAAAATCCTTGAGGATCTTTCCTAAGAGCAAAACATAATCAGCACAAAATTAAACAACTGAAATGTTTAAATTGCAAGAAGAAAAAGAAAAAAAAAAAAAAAAGAAGAAAATTTATACTGATGCAAATATACTCAAAAATAGTAACATCTAAAATGAAAATGTGGACTGGAAAATCGAGGTGCATTACTTCATAGTAGTAATAAATATCTACAAATAGACTTTACCAGGTTAAAGCAAGCAGCAACAAGGCTAAAATGTATTTGATGGGCTGCACAGTTTCTTATTATTTGTCAAAATTCTTACTGTCATGTTCATGCAACAAGAACATGACTTCAACTTTAATGCAGCAGCGCTCTCAAACAGCAGATTTCAGTCCAACTGATGGTATATGTGGTGGGATGAAAAAAAAAAACAAACATGGGACCCAATGGAAGAACATGGCAAGACATAAAAAAATAATCTAAAGTGAGTGTGGTTATTACAATCCTCATGAATAAACAAATATTAATTATGCATGCTTACCTGTGTACTTGGTGTGAAAGAGAACATGTACAGTGCATCCGGAAAGTATTCACAGCGCATCACTTTTTCCACATTTTATGTTACAGCCTTATTCCAAAATGGATTAAATTCTTTTTTTTCCTCAGAATTCTACACACAACACCCCATAATGACAAAATGAAAAAAGTTTACTTGAGGTTTTTGCAAATTTATTAAAAATAAAGAAACTGAGAAATCACATGTACATAAGTATTCACAGCCTTTGCTCAATACTTTGTCAATGCACCTTTGGCAGCAATTACAGCCTCAAGTGTTTTTCAATATGATGCCACAAGCTTGTAACACCTATCCTTGGCCAGTTTCGCCCATTCCTCTTTGCAGCACCTCCCAAGCTCCATCAGGTTGGATGGGAAGCGTCAGTGCACAGCCATTTTAAGATCTCTCCAGAGATATTCAATCAGATTCAAGTCTGGGCTCTGGCTGGGCCACTCAAGGACATTTACAGAGTTGTCCTGAAGCCACTCCTTTGATATCTTGGCTGTGTGCTTAGGGTCGTTGTCCTGCTAAAAGATGAACCGTCGCCTCAGTCTGGGGTCAGGAGCACTCTGGAGCAGGTTTTCATCCAGGATGCCTCTGTACATTGCTGCAGTCATCTTTCCTTTTATCCTGACTAGTCTCCCAGTTCCTGCCGCTGAAAAACATCCCCACAGCATGATGCTGCCACCACCATGCTTCACTGTAGGGATGGTATTGGCCTGGTGATGAGCGGTGCCTGGTTTCCTCCAAACGTGACGCCTGGCATTCACACCAAAGAGTTCAAGCTTTGTCTCATCAGACCAGAGAATTTTGTTTCTCATGGTCTGAGAGCCCTTCAGGTGCCTTTTGGCAAACTCCAGGCAGGTCTGCCATGTACCTTTTACTAATGAGTAGCTTTTGTCTGGCCACTCTACCATACAGGCCTGATTGGTGGATTGCTGCAGAGATGGTTGTCCTTCTGGAAGGTTCTCCTCTCTCCACAGAGGACCTCTGGAGCTCTGACAGAGTGACCACTGGGTTCTTGGTCACCTCCCTGACTAAGGCCCTTCTCCCCCGATCGCTCAGTTTAGATGGCCGGCCAGCTCTAGGAAGAGTCCTGGTGGTTTCGAACTTCTTCCACTTACGGATGATGGAGGCCACTGTGCTCATTGGGACCTTCAAAGCAGCAGAAATTTTTCTGTAACCTTCCCCAGATTTGTGCCTCGAGACAATCCTGTCTCGGAGGTCTACAGACAATTCCTTTGACTTCATGCTTGGTTTGTGCTCTGACACGAACTGTCAACTGTGGGACCTTATATAGACGGGTGTGTGCCTTTCCAAATCATGTCCAATCAACTGAATTTACCACAGGTGGACTCCAATTAAACTGCAGAAACATCTCAAGGATGATCAGGGGAAACAGGATGAATCTGAGCTCAATTTTGAGATTCATGGCAAAGGCTGTAAATACTTATGTACACATGCTTTCTCAATTTTTTTTATTTTTAATAAATTTGTAAAAATCTCAAATAAACTTTTTTCACGTTGTCATTATGGGGTGTTGTGTGTAGAATTCCGAGGAAAGAAATTAATTTAATCCATTTTGGAATAAGGCTCTAACATAACAAAATGTGGCAAAAGTGATGCGCTATGAATACTTTCCGGATGCACTGTATATAAGTAAATTCATACCTCTGAAGCTGACGCAAGAAATGTTCCAACAGTTGTTGCAGAGGTGTGCACTCATTTTCTGTATTAACATAAAATCAGGCAGAAATTAAAAATTAACCATCTGCTTCTTACAGCATTAGGTATGTATTTGTTTAAAGGCATATGTTACTGTACTGGGTTCTTACTTTAAACAAGAAAGCAATTGCTAATATTATCCATGCAATAAAAATCCCTTTAAACAGTAAGGCAACTTCAATTCACTCAATTAGAAAATTGTGTAATTTGCCAAAAGAAAATTCTACATGATTTTTTTTTTAATCCAATTAAAAAAAGCAGTAAAGTCGTGGGATATTTATCTTTCATTATAAGTAAGCACACCTTTGTAAAAGTGATCACGATGATGAGAAAATGAACACAATAAATACCAATCCAGAGATATTCAGTCATTATAAGGTAACAATAATAATTGGGCACACTATAGCAAAATTAATATTAAATTTATTTCATAATTACATGAATGCAATCTGAGAATTAAACACCTGGATGTTCATTTTAATGTATTATCAAATGGTATGGAAACTCTGAGACACATTTTAACATTACTGATGGGTGTAGTAGTATGGCACATTTCTGCTCAGGCAAAGCTGTTTCCCAAGACCATTTACATATATGTTGCATTGACTGTTACTTGTGTAAATATGGACATAATGTAGGTATGCAGCAAAATCCTCCAGAACTGTGGTATTTAAAGTCATATATTTCTTCAATGTACAGTATAGTCTCAAACACCTATCATTGAAGATAAGCACATTATTTTACATAAGTGCATGCTGAAAGATCATTGTTCTCCTCCCTAAAAGAAACAATGAAACAAAGAACCTACCCCATAGGTGCCTTTAGTTTGTTTAGAAGTTCAATTTTAGTTCAGTTCATGAATTTTAATTTAAATTAAACTCTGAATTAACAGTAATGACCCCACGTATTTTGATTAATCAGTAAAACTTTTGTTTTTTGCATTTTTTTATGTTAAGCATAATTAAATGTCCATATAAACTATTGAGTTAAAGGAATTTTATCACAACACAGATTACTGGAATTCACATTAAATATATTTTTTCAAATTTTGCTTTAAATATTTATAGCTGATATATATTAAAACCTTTTATCTACATGAACTGCAGTATTTGTTTTCACATGAATTTTACAAAATGTAAATGTTTTTTGCTGGTTATTTAAATTTTCGAACTGCACAAACCCTTCTCAAAGCAGCTCTAACCCAAAATGCAGTAACTGCAATAAAAAAAATTTAAATGTTTCAGACTCTTAAAAGGAATTCTGAATTAGCACTAACCTTTTTCGATTCCTATGCTAGCTATGAATCTCTCTCTCTCTCTATATATATATATATATAAGTCAATGTGTGTATGTATGTTCCAGCATCATATCCAAACGGCTGGAGCGATTTTCATGAAACTTGGTACACTTGTTCCTCATTGGTCAACTAAAAATACTGTAGGGTGAAATCAGCCGTAACCCACCCTCTTCTAGGTAGGGTGGGGGTAATCTTGCGGTCTTGTATGCATGTTATCATCTAGCTGACACTCGGAACGACCACCATAGGGCGAACTAGAGGCGACTGCCAGCATGCTTTATGTTTGAGCGCCACCACGCCCCTGTTGCTTTTGAAATTAAATAGAGTTCTACACGTGGAAGTGTGTGTGTCTGTCTGGCCCGGAAGTGAGATGCAGAGTTGGTGTAAGGGCTCCAGCTCCGAGGATACGCAAGCGAGGCCAGAACACCGGCAAAACAAAACCTCCTAAGAAAGACAGTCGCATAGCTGCTAATGCACAAAAGATGCGAGCATGTCGGCAACAAGAATCCTTCTACCAGAGAGATGCAGAGAGTAGTTCTGATGATTTAAATACTTTCTAGGATCCCATGCTTTTAACACCACGGGCTTACAAAGTTAGTATATACCAGGCAACTGCCAGCATTCTTTATGTTTGAGCAGCACCGCGCCCCGTTGCTTTTCAAATTAAATAGTTAGCCAGTTCCGAGCATCAACTAGATGATAACATACATACAAGACCGCAAGACGACATTAGTGAGCCTTTGTTTCTTAATTTTTATTTTTAACGTTGTGTTTTTTTTTTAAAAATATGTTATTCTCAAACAATTAAAAAAAACACAAGGGTATAGCTGGAGGTGACTGCCAGCATTCTTTATGTTTGAGCACCACTGCACCCCTGTTGCTTTTCAAATTAAATACAGTTGGCCGGTTACGAGCATCAACTGGATGATAACATACATACAACACACAAGACAAGCACATTAGTGAGTCTTTATCCATCCATCCATTATCCAACCCGCTATATCCTAACTACAGGGTCACGGGGGTCTGCTGGAGCCAATCCCAGCCAACACAGGGCGCAAGGCAGGAAATAAACCCCGGGCAGGGAGCCAGACCACCGCAGAAAACCCACGCAGACATGGGGAGAACATGCAAACAGGGATGACCCAGGAAGCAAACCCAGAGTTACTGTTTGTTAATTTATTTTTAAAGTTGTGCTTTTTTTTTAAATTATGTTTTTCTCAAACAATTAAAAAAAACTTTTTTTTCCTCCCAGGCAACGCTGGGTGTTTCAGCTAGTTGTTAACAATGAAGACTATGTTTGAACAAAACGCTTCTTCTAAGTGAACCTGGTACCATTGCTCCATGGACCAAAGACAATCTACTCTGTTCTTGTGTCATCAAACATAAGGCTGAATGTTCTAAATAATTAGCAAAAGAAAGAAGCTGGATTATCGCCTAATAACTATGGTATTTGGTGGAAAGCTAGGTTAGATAGCCAAAGTGTTAGTTAGGCTGACCTGGCAAATAGTGAGGCATCCTCAGAAAACTTGATTTGCCTATGCTAGAAGTACACCTCTCCTAGAGCTTCTCCTGCAAAAAGCGATGGATGTTGTCAAGACATCCACTGGTATCAAAGTAAGTGTGTCACCATTCTCAGAAAGGGCAAGGATACTGTACGGAAGTGAAAGGAGAAGTTTGAGAAAATAAATCCAGCAAACATGCCATCCATAGAGAACAGTGTCGTCAAAGCTCCCTGTGGGAATAGGTGAGTTTCTGAGGTTACAGTTACAGTAATAAATGAAGTAGTGGATCTAGAAGAAGCAAAAATTTCTGGGGAAGTGCTGAATAATACTGATTCTCAGTGTCTTGTGCAAAAAATGGAAAATAAAGGATGTAAGTCAACCTCCCTGGAAGATCTTTGCGAATGGGGTAGAAGTGATCCTATGGCCGATAATTAAGTGCTAGATTGAGGGGAAGCAACTTAAATTGTGTCCTGATCATAGAATAGTGGCTCTCAATGTTTAGGATACAGTGAAAAACAAAATAATTCACAAGGACCTCTAATTAGAACCATTACTTTTCCAGATAGAGAGAGAGAAATCTGTCGATATGATCTGTGACTGGGACCCAGGAAAGGCTGAAGAAATTTTATGCTTCATCCTGAAAGGGAATTTCTCAAAACAAAACATACAATTTGGCTGGTTTTGTCTTGTTCACTTGGTTCCCACAACTTTATTCACCAGAGCCGACAGAACAGAAGACAAAAAAAATGTAACACATAAAGTAAATGAGACACAGAACTACTTTACCTTGCTGAGTTCTGCATGCTCGTACAGGTCTATCAACTGTTTGCTCAGTCTCCATCTTCAGTCCCAGGTTAACGCTATCTGTTTCGGTTTCTATCTCCATATGTTCTCTGTCTCTTTTCCTTTTTTTTTCTTCCTAAAAAAAAAAAAAAAAAAAAAAGAAGCATATTTTGAACATAATGGCTATTGGATTCCACTACTGAAATCTACATATGTTATGACATTATTTTACTCTTCCTTGATAAACAGTTACTACTTACACAAACTGAGAAAGTAAGTTGTAAATAAGGCATATTATTTTCAATGTAAAATTATTAAACAGTTTGATATCAGTGCAGAGCTTTACTATAATTATATGAGGCGTGTTTATAAGAACAATCTTTGAACCTAATGCAGAGTTCAATATGGAATCAATTACTGATTCTATATTTAGCTTTCTGTCGATTTTCTGAGTTCACATTTTCTATTAAAGATTAAAAAAGTGCTGGAGCAATAACTGGTAGATACTAAATATTTTCTTTTGTTTTAACCACAGAACATACAAAGGGGAAACAGGGATTCAAAATATTAATAACTATGCACCTAACATGGACGAAAGTGCTTTCTTCCAAAATATATTTGCATCTACTCCTAATGTGAATACTCACAAAATGATAATGGACGGAGATTTGTGTTTTAAATCCAGACCTAGATATATCCTCAGATTTAACAGCAATAGCATCTAATACTGTAAACATAATTACACAATTTGTAACAGATCACAACTTATAAATCCTAACCTCAAAGCATACTCCTACTTCTTACCTGTACATCATTGTTACTCAAGAATTTATTATTTCCTCATAGACAATAGTTTTTTGCCAACTATAAAATCTTGTAAATACAATGCGATCATCATCTCTGACCATGGAGCTTAAATGACTGTGACTTACACACTCGCCTCGTAGCTGGCATTTCAACCCCCTGTCATTAGCTGAGGAAAACAGTACAGAATTCATATCCAAGCAAACTGATTATTTTCTTGAGACAAATGCATCCTCAGAGGCCTCAAAAAAATAATCAGTTTGTTTACATGTGCCAAAGCTTTTACTCTCTCTATATACATATATGTACAGTACTGTATATATATATATGTTAATGTATATTTACAGTTTTTTTTCCTCCTATTAAAGTGGCCAGGCTACCGAGAAATCACAATCACACACCTAGTATTCCACAGCTGTTGGCTTTGGGGATGAGTAGTTATGAGGATAAAGACATTACTGAATTAATTAATTAAACTGCTGTGAATTTATCAGAGGTGCGTATTGCAGCCAAATTACATTACAGACCTCAGTCTTCTTTGCTGTCCCCAAATCTTCAACTTCTTCCTCCGCATCACACTGTTCCTTTTCCCTTTTGCGTTTCTTTTCTTCCTGTAACATGATATTTAGACAGAAGAAGCCATTCTCAGATTAATTATAACTAATTAACAAAACATACGTCATTAACCAGCTTACCAAAATACTGGGTGGACATGTATTATATTAACAATTTTGCTCAGTATCCTGTAAATAGAACTGTGAAAAAAAAATGTAATACAGTTTTATAATGTTTTACAAGATACACATATAAATGTACAGTATACTTGTGAATATCCGCCCTAAAGTACAAAATACAATTAAATACAATAAACACATTATTTGATTTTTGTAAGTCATCATTCTACTTGTACTACTTCTTCAGATTACATTTAGCTTAATTAGAAGTGCTTCTAGTTAAACGAAAATTATTTTGTATAGATATGTGGTTGAGTATGTCCACATACTGACTGGTATTAACTCATTTTCTGTAAAAAAAATTATAGCGGGGAAAAGAAAAACTACAGAAAATTGATCATTTGTAATTTTTCCAAGTAATATTAAAATAAGTATTAAATTATAGTGCAATCTAATTTCTTTATTTCCCCCCTGAGATTCTTAAATTAGAATTACAGTGGAAATCTAGAAATGAAAGTAAATTGTATAATTTAATAGAACTTTTCTAAGACTACAGAGTTAAATGACCGAATACTATTTGCAGATATTACTTGCCAAAACTTCATCCTAGACTCATGTTTGTTCAGTGTCTTATACAATGTAGGGTGCAATACAGAATAACACTACTGCCTCTCTGTGCTTGAATCACTTGCCATTTTTATGAACATTGTTGCGTTGTTTGTCACTGTGATTTTTTTTCCAAAGTTCTCCCTGGAAACAGTACTTTATGCTACTAAAAGATAGCAAAACTTCCCATTATAATGTAAGAAAATATACCAACCTAAAGGAAATATCAATGTCAAATACTCAGTACACACTTGCAATACCTCTGAATCATTGCTATTAAACTGTAATCCAACCAAAATACTAAGAATTGATATCTATACTACATGAATTACTAATATATTGACAAAAGAAAATATTAATTGGCATTGGCCGAGTTTTTTGACATTCAAGTTACAACATGTTTGAACATCTTCAAAATCATCTTCTTGATAATTTAAGTCACCAAGGTATACTCAATAAAGCTGAGGAATGTTTCTTCGTCCACTGGAAAACTGGCTTGGCCTACTTGAAATTTCAGGTTCAAGGATTAGCTGATCGTTACAACCATGTATTAACACTTGGCAAGGACTGGGACAACAATTACACACCCAGATATCATTGCTCCCCCTAAAACATATTAATTAAATTATTAAATATGAGGCAAGGGGGATTATTCCTTTTTTTTCCCTTCTTCTGAACTAAAGCAGACAAGTTTAATTTTTTTCTTTCTTTTTTGTCTAAAGCATGAAAATTGTGGGTGTTTTATTTACTTTTTTGCTTTAAAATTTTGTTTAGAATTGAAGCAGGTCATATATGCATAAAGTTAATCATATTTTTCATAAAATGGTGTTATCTGACACAACCATCAATCAATTCTGTTCACATACCTTTCGTCGTCTTCTTTCTTCTTCATCAAGATGCTTATCTTTTTCTTTTTCAGACTTTTTTTTCTTCTTTTTCTTCTTCTCTTTATGTCGTTCACGCTCATGATCCGATTTATCATCATAATAGCTAGAATCATGCCCAGAACCTGAAAGCTCTGTAACTTCACTTCCTCCAACTTTTAGTACAAGCTTTATTGGTTTCTCCAGAGTTTTATCTGCATAATCTAGCTCTAATAAATGCAAAACAGGAAAGAAAAATGGAAACTTATGAAAATGTAGGAGTCTTTCAGGTATTTTTAAGACAGCCAAAACATTTTCAAATACCATTTTGCTTTCAAATTGAAAATATAACTATACACTAAAACATAATCACAACACTTGATAACTGTAATAAAAAGTGACATGGATGGGGGCACTATTAAAAAATGATGTGTACAGACTTACAGGGGTCTTATTTTAGACAACAGATGACCAACTCTTAAAGCAGTAATTAGAAATGAGACTAAAAAATTTAATTCAAAATAATTCACTAATTTGAATAACATTATGCAATAATGTTATATACATAAAAACCGATTTTATATATTATATTGAAACCACATGAAAATTAATATATTTAAGATACAGTGTGTATTGCTGTGATATTTTTTCCTAAAACCATTTCCTTATAAAGACTGAAATGTACAAATGTCAAAGACAGTTCTTCTCAAAATTAAAGACGCCCACACCACTTAAAAATAACATTCTATCCACTACTCACTAGTTCAGAAACCTCAACACAAGGATAACAATATAAGAGTTGGGCTCTAACTGTTTTGATAACAAAACCTAGGATATTTATGCAAATATCTTAAGAAAATGTAGAAATCTTAATGTGGCTATTCCTTAAAATTGCTAAGTATACAATAATAATTTTGTATAAAAATAACAGCACGGCAAATCTTAAATTTGTGGATGACAAGTGGTCATAGTGAGTCTGCTACAAGAGAAGGAGAACAGTCATGGACCAATTATTGACCTTTGATCTCAATATAGCACTAAAAAAGCAACTGTATTAAATTAAAAAGAAAATCACTTCAATTAAAGTAGACAAAACTAAACCAACACATTTTAATAAGTCTTTTATCAAATCTGTTGTCATCTTTGTTTTCCTATGTTAGTATGGAGAACCTAGCATTAACGACAAAACTCTATATACACCAGATTCAAAATAAGTAGTACAATTATTGTTTTACAGCAGTCATCTCTCATTGTGACTTATGTGTGTAAGCTACAAACAGATTCTTCAGACCTTATTTATATGTTAATATGGAGACCACAAAATAGAAAAACAAGTCATGAATAAAAATAACGGTACAGTACTTGTGTACTAAACGGACAGCAGTTCCTACCCATTCTAGTGTTGGGCTCAGTGGGGGAGGCGCCCCGGTTGCTTAAGTTTTGCAGTTTAAATTATTAGACCAGAGGTAGCCAACATGGTGCACATGGGCACCTGGTCGCCCGCAAGGACCAACTGAGTTGCCCACAGGGCATGTTCTAAAAATAGCTCTGTCTAAAAATTGTATTTAATTGTGTTGCTGTTCTTTTTGAATCATCACTTGCTTTTTTTTTTTTTTTTTGTTCTTTATTTCGCCTTATACAATTTCTTGTATTAGGAATTTGTTAGTTTTCGCGTACCCCTTGGGGTCTGAGCCCAGGGTCAGCCACTGTACAGTACCCCTAAGAGCAATTACAGGTTAAGGGCCCAGCAGATTAGGATCTCTTTTGGCAGTGACAGGGATTCGAACCGGCAACCTTCTGGATACCAGCACAGATCCTTAGCCTCAGAGCCACCACTCCGCCCCAGTAGTCTGTGGTCAAAGTGCAATATCGTGCGTGAGACAAACCTCCATCTCACTCTTTGCTGAGACAAGCAAATGGGTGCAGCTACGATGGGGAGCTAGACACAGTTTTTTCCCCCTAAAAATAAAGAAAAACATGGCAGAAAAGCTAAGGAAAATGTCCAATATATTAATAATATCATTAAAGGTGAAGGGCGGCACGGTGGCGCAGTGGGTAGCGCTGCTGCCTCACAGTTAGGAGACCCAGGTTCGCTTTGTTTCGAGTTTGTATGTTCTCCCCGTGCCTGCGTGGGTTTTCTCCGGGTACTCCGGTTTCCTCCCACAGTCCAAAGACATTCAGGTTAGGTGCATTGGCAATTCTAAATTGTCCCTAGTGTGTGCTTGGGTGGGTGTGTGTGTGTGTGTGTGTGTGTGTGTGTGTATACGCACCCTGAGGTGGGATAGCACCCTGCCCTGTGTTGGATGGGATTGGCTCCAGCAGACATCCATGACCCTGTAGTTGGGATATAGCGGGTTGGATAATGGATGAATGGATTAAAGGTGAACCGTGCAACTTTATGTTATTCAGGAAGTTTGTATCAAACAAGTAGCCCTTCATACTACTCAGTACCCTTGAAGTAGCTCTCAGTTTCAAAAAGGTTGGTGACCCCTGTATTAGACTGACCTACCCCAACCACAAATACTAACTTTAAAGTTAGTGCGGGTGGAGCATTGTTGCCTGTAGGTCCCTAATGTTAATACCCCTTTGGGTGCCTAATGTTAAAAACGAAAATCTGATTTGCGTCACGATAATAGAAAAGGGTACTAAAATAAAATTCAACGTAACTGAACTTAATGTTCAGTTGTGAAAAGTATACTGTGCTTTACTTTTGAAACTATTAAAAATTAAAGATTCTAATCAAACATGTAAAGTCTGGCATTAAATTTATATAAAATAAGAAAGATCATCAATTATTGGTCAACTAAATATGTATGATCTAATGTCATACATTAAGTATTATGCTCACTTCTATATTTTCATTATTTGTACCAAGTTAATGTTCTTTGTAGATTTTAAAGCTACGTTGTAGTCTCTTTGTAAAACCTACTGACAACCCATGTTTCCCTAATGTAAAAATAAAAAACTGAATTAAAAAAAGAAGAAAAAAGAAAGCACTTCATTCATTCTATGACCTTAATGAATATCGTTGAAATTGATTGTTTTTAAAACTTGATTTGAAACTGGGTGTTGTTACAAAGCAGTTTTAAAGGATTTTTTGTAAATTGCATGTTGCAAATAATGACACGGTGAATAGATTACGGCGTTTACTACAGTATTTCATATTTTATTAAAATGTTTAGATTTATAATGGAGACTGCACAAGGCAAAATAAATTAGGCTGACCCCGATGGTCATAATATTATTTCTAAAATTCACATTTAAATTTCCCCCATGCATTAATGTATGAATAAGTACATTCTAACCCTGTACATGTCTCTTGAGTTTATCGCTAGATAAATAAACATAATCTCATAAAATAAAAACTCATTGACGACCTCGAGCTCCTTCTGCAGGTAAATCCTACACTGGAAAGTTGGGATTCAGAAAATAAATCGATTCAGTTAGCAATTCTGCAAACTCTTGATACAATTATACTGGCAAGACTTTTTTGTTTCTATAACGGTCATTATAATTTTAAAATCTCACAGACAACACATTCTAAAAATGTGCACATTTAAATGGGTTATACATTAGGTGTCAAAACAGAAGCATTTCTTCGCTACAAACAATACACTCACAAATAGAAACAAACAAATAACAGCTGTCTATTAAAAAACTGTATTTGCATAATTGTACATTTGCACTTACCATCCACTGTTCGCCACTTGGACTTGTGGTTTTTGTGTTTTTTCCCCATTTTCTTTGAAGTACTTAGATACTTGCAGATACTATTAAATGATTGCAATCATCCGTACAAAACACAACGACAGACTCCGCGCGAGTTCTGATACGGAAGTGAAAGCTGCTCGGGCTCAGGCACGGAGCGGAAACTTCCGGGTCAAAGACGCTGCGCGCGCTGTTCAAGTCTCTGAGCGTAACTCCTTTTCTCGTCCGAGGAAATTTGACAGCATCGGTTTAAAATCAGAGATCTCTGACTAATTGTACAGATCTTCCTAAAACCTTGCACGTTTTTAAACGTGCGCAATAGTTTTCTGTCCAGATATCACGGATTAACAACATCCTGTATTCAGTAAGTGTCTAGTGGTCTTCTCACCGTTTAACAAATGATTGTTTTTGTTATTCCATAAATCCTGTGATCTGTATAACTGAAAACTCTACGGAGTGGTGTTTTTGGGTGTTGCCTACCCAAATCGAAAACCTGCAGACGCATTTTAGGAAATAAAGAAAAACGCAGTTAGAACGTGTCTCCTTCTTTTAACAAGCGGTGGAACACCTTTAGTGACGACAAGGGGACACACTAGTTAGAGCAATCTCTGAAAATCTCGAGGATTTTCTTGCGACAATCTGGTTTTCTCCCAGGTCTCAAATATGTTATGTTATTAGGACTATTGATGAGTGCAATAGTCCTAATTGACTGGTATCCCATCCAGGGTTGTTTCCTGCCTTGGGATGTAATAAGTGCGTTTGCTTGGATGAACATTGTTTGACCGTTTATTATAAATTGTTAAGGTAGGAAACAGACTAAGACCACACAGTTGAATTCTCTCAGTGACAGGGAGATAGCCTGAAAGTTTGTAAGGGCACTTGTACATTTAAATAAAAGGAAGCACCTATGAGTGCACGAGCAACTAGCTTGGTGTTCCAGACCTTAGATGTGTTTCCATTAATGGCTCAGGAAAAAAAGTAGCTAGTATAATGTAGTCAAGAAGTGAATTGGTATTAATGCTGACAGTGAGATAGAAATGCCAGATATAAAAGAAAAAGAAGTTGAAAAGTAATGAAAAGAATTACCGGTAGGTCTCTTTTTTTTTTTTTATTTGCACATTTGATTTATCATCAATTTTCAAATAGCAGAGACCTTGTTATGGTATTTAATATCAATCCTAGGTATAACTGTGGTTTTATGTAGTTAATTTCCTAAAAGTGTACAGGAAGTCAATCAAATAATGAGCCTTCAGATGTCTGCATTCATCAAAAGCAAACGATTTATAAAATAAAACAATAGCAGCAGCTATACCTTGTGTATACCTTTAATCTGCAGACTGTGGGCACTTGCAAGGACAACCATAATTCTAATGCCTCTCTACCTGCCTTTTTCCATTTGACTGTAAACATGAAACATGTATTGTTCAGAAGGGAGAAGCAGCATGTTGTTTCTGTGGCATAATTCTATCTGCAATATGTTGTGTTGCACTTATTTCTGTCTTTTTTAATTAAAAAAATGTTTGAATGCTCATACTCATTGTTAAGTTTTTATTCCTTTAAATGCTACTTGAAATATGAATGTAATTTATGCTAAAAGAAAATAATTGCATCTCTGATCACAGTTCCTACAGTCCAATCCTACTTGTTTAATCTTCTTATTATAACTGAGGGACTTGTAGGCAGTGTGGTGCAGTGGTTAAGGCTTTGGGCTTCATACCCCGAGGGGGTTTGTTCAAATCTTGTTACTGGCACTGCGACCATGAGGAAGTCACTTGACCTGCCTGTCCTTCCTTTGTATCAGAAATGTTGTAAATTGCCTTGAATAAAGGTGTCAGCCAAATAAGTAAATATAAATGTAAATAGTATATTAGAGCCTATCCTGGTAGCATCTGGTGCACAGCAAGAACCAATTCATAACAGGATGTCAGTCTATCAAAGGGCCCATTTACACACACATTCACTCTTCAGTTTATGACGCTTAGTTAATTTAGCATAGATGATCCAATTAGAATTTTTAATTTTAGAATGTATTTTCTAATCAGTTCAAATGTGGCTCAAAAATATGAAATATGCCTCCCATGAGTTAGAAACATAAAAGCATGTGATTTTTATAAATATTTTATTTTAGTACTTTTAATAATGCATACATTGCATTTTCTTATGTAAAAGTTCAGTTGGAAGAGCACATTTTTTTTTAATAATTATGTTTTGTATTTTAAAGGTATCAAAATGGATGCAACTGGAGAGCCAAGTTTACCAACTGGCTCAAATCCACTACAGATACACATTGAGGTCAATGTTAAGAGTAACAGGTAGGTTTGCTGAAAATTCCAGTCCTGTCAGTACTTTTATAAAGCAGCCTTCATAGTAAAGCTCATCAGAGGATGCTTTACAATGAAAATAATATTACAGTATAAAATATCCCAACAGAAAACAAAGTAAGCCAAAAAGGTTTTAAATAATACACCCATCTATCCATTTAGTTAATCAGTTTAATTGTATTCTTAAGTCATGGAGCCAATTCTGAATATGACAGTAGTCTAGTGCAGAGCATAAGTCACACTTGACCAATTTACAATTACTAGTAAATCTAATATGCATAGCTGTAACAGGTGGGAGGAAAACTGCAGGGCAAAAAATAATTCCCTGTGCACACAGGGTGAAAGCACCAATTCCACACCAATATGTAATCTACAGTAGATTGGATGTCAAGCTCAGCTTCCTGAAGCAGTAAGACAACCATGATAAAGGCTACAACGGCTTACTGCCATAAGCAATATAATTGTAAAGTATTTCTTTTTTTATTCTGGCAATAAGGCATTTGTTTTAACACATCAGTTGGTGTTAAATTTTTATTATGTCTGTACACTCACTTGGAAGTCTTTTACTGTTTCTCATCAATGGGTGCATCCAGTTTAACTAGACATTCAAGAAAGTTTATCTTTAAAAAATGCCTGCACAGTAGTGATTGCTGATGATGCCATAATTGATTTCTGTGACTTTCTAGGAGACTGACTTTTCATTTTCAAACCATAGCTTGGCAAAACAATTACTTGTAATCAAGTGACATACCTCAGAAGAATATGTGGTGATTAATATTTATTTATTTAAGACTGAGGTTTACCCAATTTTTTCTATTTTTATTTTTAATATTCTAATATGTGTTAATTTAACACTAGTGATACTTGCTTGTCATAGATTCATAGGGTCAGTATTGTTACATGTACAGAGTACTACTGTGTAATTCTTACTTGAACGTGCTAATCAATATACAACGCACTGGCAACATAATTAATGAGTATTACTGCCTTAGCCCAAAACTGAAATAACTAAATTACTTTGAAACCTATGTCATCTTTACCAGAAAAATCTCAGAGCAATAGGAAAGATAGGAATGGTTATGAAGAGAGTGCTTAAATTAGAGACTTTAATATTTTAAAAAGTAAAGGGTTTTATTCTTTGTTGTAAAATAGACTTACAATTTTAAGGCGGAATTCATACAAAAAAGCCTTTGCAAATATGTGTTTTTAAATTTTGTAGTTAGACTTGTATTATTGTTATGTACTTAGAGTAGAATGTTTCATCGAGTACAGTAAATAAATATTAGTCACTACCAGAGCATTTAATCCCTGTTCTCTCAATTGGGGAGCTGATATTTTGAAGCATTCTGCCATGCTTGCTTAAAAGAGCTCTAAAGAAAGAAAGAAATCTAATTATGCAACTACTTGTGTTTTTTGTTTTTTAGTGTTGCCAAGAAACAAGATGTGAGGCTCCATGTCCTTGAGATGCTGAATAAACACCAAGTGATATTTGGTGATATTACTTGGTCAGAATTTGATGACATATTTCTGACAAATAACGTTAACGCTGTGGCCATCGTTGATACAGACCTGAGACAAGTAAGGCACCAATGAGATGTATTTTTTCCCTAATTTCAAATGTGTTCTGCTTTCTCAGTTGCTAATTTATTTTTTTATTTAGCATAACACTGCTACGGCCATGACCATTGTGTTGTGAAGGGGGTGGGGTCTTGTTCCCTCTCATTCATCCTTTAAAAAGTTTTTGGAGTTTCATTGCCTACTAGTGCAAAATGCATTAAGACGTGAGTCAAGATGAAAAAGAAAAAAAAAAAAAATCAAAAGTCGTAAATAGGGTTTTTGTCAGGAAAACCTTGTCAAGTACTGGGATATGGACCCCAGACATCATTATGTGGGTTCACCACCCATAATTTAACAGATAGAGAAGACTTTTTTTGTTGCAGAAAAAGAAAAAGTTTGGAAATGACTTTCATTTGTACACCTTTTGATTAGATTATTCAACCTTTTGTAGAATGTTTAAAATGTGCAAACTACTTTTTTTGTAGTCCTGCTACCTCAATGGGCCTGGCTAATAATGTCTTTGTTTGAGCTTTTACCTCCAATAAAAGCTTATCTTCCATTTCAGGAAAAGGAAGAGACATCCATCCATTATCCAACCCGCTACATCCTAACTACAGGGTCACGGGGGTCTGCTGGAGCCAATCCTAGCCAACACAGGGCACAAGTCAGGAAACAAACCCCAGGCAGGGCGCCAGCCCACCATAGAAGTCAGAGACATTAAGTCTAAAATGATCTTGTTCAAACCTTGGGAGGTGCAAATGACTGCAAAGAGTTGTGGCTGAAAGATGGTTGGTGCCATAGCAGTCTTTGTAAGATCTGTTAATGGATATAAGTGATCAGAGAAGCAGTTATCAAAGAAGAAGGCTCTCCATGCAATGCAACCCTATGCAATGCAATGTTAACAGATATATATTTAAATCTGACTAAGAGGTACCATTCAACCAAAAACTAGATAGCTGTGGCTGCAGTGAAAGCCAGGATATAGGAGGAAATACAGCTGCCTTTACATGAATGGTTTCATTTCCTCATTTTACTAAACTTATCATGTACTTTGTATATAGTGTGGGATGCCTCCATGTTGGAAGGACCGGGGGAGGAAGCCTATTCAGAGCATTACCTCCCCCTGAGCGCCAGGTGGCAGCCCCCCAGGGTTGCAGCAGTGCTTCATACTCCTGCAGGGCTCCATGGGATCTGGAGTTTGATGCAGCCCTGTTGAGGTCCATGGGCACCGCCAAGGGGTGCTACAGCTGCTGCTGAGCCCTTGGATGCAGCGTTTCCGTCACAACCAGAAATGCTGCCAGTAGTAGGTCAACAAGCACCTGGAGCACTTCTGGGTGCCATATAAAAGGTGTCAGTAGCCACTACTCAGCAAGCCAGAGTCGGGAGGTGGAGGACAAAGGTTGCCAAAAGGAGTAGAAGTGGACAGGAAGAGAAAGAAAGAAAGAAAGAAAGTAGGGACTGAGCATTTTGTGCCATTTGGTGCTGTACTGTGCTGTGAGGAGTGAAGGAAGCGCCCCCCATGTGTAAATAAACTGTGTGCTGTGGGGCAAACTTGTCTCCAGCTTGTCTGTTTTGAGGTTAGGGGGCTGTACGCACCCCGGGCTTCACAATAGACATTACTTGTATGCTGTTCTGCTTTAATTTGATTTCTGCTTTTTTCCAGCCTATTGATCTCAAAAGCTGCAGCCTTTTAATTCACATCTTCACACTGAGTGATGATGGACCAAGCACTGAGAACCTTGAAAATGAAGATGAAAATTTAACAGCAGCCAATCACTGGCTACTTCCAGCTGGTATGGTTCTGCATGTACAAAAATTGTACAACTGTTTTATTTCTTCAACAAGTAACCTTTGATGTCTAACATCCATGTAAAAAATCAAAGTCAATTGGACCAGTCCAGCTAGCCTCCCAGTCCCTGCCTTGGAATTTGTTATGCAACCTTCTTTGACTTAATTATATAAATGACCTTTCCTTAGAAGCCAGAATATGGTCATGAATTGAATGATATGAATGTTTAATTTGTGTTGAATTTTACGGAAAATATTATTGTTTATGTAAATAAAAAAATGCAAGCATTCATCTTTGATAGAACTGTACAGTAGCTATATATATTATTGATGGTGGTGAGAATCAAAGATTATTATTATTATTTATCATTTTCATTTAATTATGGAGGAGAATTAATTCAGGTACCTCTACTTTGCAGCTGAATTTCATGGCATATGGGAAAGTCTGATCTATGAAGATAAAGTAAAGTCTCATGTAAGTATACATTTTCACGAGTCTGACTATATTAAAAGATTTGTTGTTGACAATAAAACTTTGAACTAATTATGCATTCATCTTATATTGTATATTATTATACAGAACCTTTGTAAAACTGTACTCTATTATTGTTCCATTAGCCTGTCTATCTTGAGTGACTCCATACACAAGTTGAAAATTTAAAACTTGGCCTGTACTGATTCCAGATATAACAATCAAAAACTAATGTGCAGTTCAGATTTTTAAAGTTTTTTTTCTGTCTTCAGATCATTTTGACACATTCTTCAACATCATAAATGAATTAAACATCATAGTTGGCAAATACCATATTTTGACCATAATTATCAAGATATGGGAGTGGAAAAGTCTCACTAAAAAAAACAAAATATTACACACTCTTAGAGAGAAAACTAACATTTGGATGTAGCAATAACTCCAGTAAGCACTGCAACATGAATTGCTCTTACAGATACTGGTTGTTAATACAAGGAAGTGAATGAATAATTTGTTTTTCAAAAATTAGATCTAACTGTACCATAATGGCTAAACTCGTGCTAAAGATTGTATGTACAGTATTTGTGCAAGTATACTCCAGTACTGAGAAAAACTCTCAATGTAACAATACAATAATATCAACACCAACCAACCCTAATTATATTTGTAACTGTACTTTCATGCTTTACAGCTTCTAGATTACATGTCCACTACCATGTTGTTCTCTGATAAGAATGTGGACAGCAACGTTATAACCTGGAACAGAGTTGTATTATTACATGGCAAGTATGGTTTTTTCCTAACTGAAACATATTTTATACATACAAAATATGTTTAATTGAAACTTTTTTCCGTGTGTGTGTTGTTCTCTTTAAGATTGCATTTTGAACTTTACACTGTGTTTTAAAATAGACGTACAAACAATACTGCACTGGTATGCTCTATATGTTTAAGTTCCAGTTTATTGTCTTAGGCATATTACACATTACAGTAAAATCCTTACTTGCATATCTCCTCAGAGCAGTTCACAGTTTATTATGTATGTCCTGAATGCCTGAATAGAGGGCATTTTGGTGCTGGTAATTTCTGTGCCATGTTTACCCTCTGCAGTGTTTTACATTCTTGAGTCAAGCAGGTAACATACCAGGATGTGATGTAGTCAGTAAGGATGGACTCTCTGGAAAAATACAAACTATCCTCAGATGTCACTGAAGATGTCAGTTAATTGGTTTCTACAGGTTTTTAAAACACACCCTGAAGTTTTATCCAGACTGGGTGGCTTTTGGACATTAATCCATTTAAAAATCCTCTTTATGGTATGTTTAGAAATGGGGAAAGATGAATTATGTGGAGCCGCAGGCAATCAAATGGCGAGCCGCTTGTTATCACAACAAATTCTGCATAGAATGCATTAAGTTCATCAAGGAGAGAAAATGGAGATGAAATTGGATCAGTCTTTACTTTGTAGTCCATACGCATCTGTAATCCCTGCCAAAGTTTGCACATGCTTACAGCTGCTATGGTCAGTCTCTAGTTTACACCCATACTTCCATTTAGCTGCTTTGATTGTTTTTCTAAGCTTATATCAGCACTTTTTGCATATTTCTAAATCGCCATTTTGAAATGTCAGTGGTGGATGACCAATGGTTTCTTGCTAGGATATATGTGGTTTGTTTTTGAAGACACACAACCTTCCACTCATTTTTGGTTGACATTTGCATACTTCTCTAGATGACATATCTTAACTTTGGAGGAAAATGCAGTCATTTCCTCAGTGAAATATGATGATGAGAAAACTACATGGATGAGATACTGGCATAAGTCAGTTATTAACTAACCAAGAAACAAGTATTATTTGTAAAACTTTGAAGTTGTTAGAATGAAATGATATTTTGCATTGCCAAGATAGTAATGATACTATAAATGCACATATAGTTTATTGTGGCTTATGTTTCAAGCCTATGTAGCTGCATACAATTTGTCCCTTCACTTCTGGCTTAGTAATTGCAGTATATTTTAAGTTACATCTCATTCAATCAATTGTGATGTGCATTGAAAGGTATTTTACAGAGCAAGCCAGAATGAAATATATGCATATATTAAGCTTGGAGTTTTAATTGAATTCTTCTATACTTTGGTTTGGTAACAATTATATTTTGCTTTCTCGCAGGACCACCAGGGACTGGAAAAACATCATTATGCAAAGCTCTATCTCAAAAGCTTTCTATTCGTTTCTCTGAGAGGTATACCTTTAGTTTACTTTTAATAGAACTTTTCATGTTAGTCGATTAGTCAGATCTACTGAGAAGTTAATAAAAATGGTTTATCTGCGAAGATAAGTTCTTTTATGCTCTTAATTTATTACCTATTGGTATATAATTTAAATGATATCCTCAACTTTAAAATTTAAATATATATATTGTACGTTTTAAGAGTTATTTTTTCCTAATATTTAGTTTAACTGAAATTATTTAAATCAGTTATTCATTTATGATAACAAGCTGAGTTATATAATGTCTCTCTAGTATTATCATTTTACCTGTATAATGTATTGCAATATATTTAGTAATAACTTATATTTAATTAATATTGTATCTCTAAAATAGGTACAGATATGGACAGTTTGTTGAAATAAACAGCCATAGTTTATTTTCCAAATGGTTTTCTGAGGTAAGGAAAACTGGTTTCCTTGTTTTAATTTTAATAATATACACATATGTAACCTGCATCCTTACATGTTTAAAATATTGTGAAACATTTTATTTAAATGTATTTTTCATATCTATTTATTTAAAGTATCTTGAAAATCACAACTACAGAGTATAGTTGCTGTCATATTTCCACAATCAGAATAATCCGCTGTAGTAACTTTTTTAGAGTTGCTTAGTGAGTCAGTTTTTGTATTGTAGTGGCAAACTAATGGTTTATAGTACAGTACAACTCCTTAACAAGACTGCTGAACATGTCTGCAATCGCTGTCATAGTTTTATACATAGCTGAGACAGTCTTTCTGAAATAACAACAATAACACACCATTATTGACTAACTACAAAAATGGAATACTTGCCAAAGTGTGTAATTATAAGTAAATTTAATAGAAAATGCATAGTCCTCAAAAGAGATCATCTCTGGAGCACATGAAGGTTTTAGGGTGTTTTATGTGATACTCCCTGAAATACCCAGCGTTGCCCGGGAGGAAAATAAAGTTGTTTCAGAAAAATATAATTAAAAAAAAACACAACTTTAAAAATTAAATTAACAAAAAATGAAGACTCACTAATGTGCTTGTCTTGTGGTCTTGTATGTATGTTATCATTCAGTTGATGCTCAGAACCAGCCAACTCTATTTAATTTAAAAGCAACAGGGGCGTGTTGGTGCTCAAACATAAAGAATGAGGGCAGTCACCTTCAGTTCGCCCTCTGGTGGACGTTCCGAGTGTCAACTGGATGATAACATGCATACAGGACCGCAAAAAGACCCCCCACCCTACCCAGAAGGGGTGGGTTTGGGTTGATTTCACCCTGCAGTATTTTTAGTCGACCAATGTGAGACATGTGTACCTTATTATAAGATGATTTTTGCTTTATGGACACTACTGTTGAGATATTCTCTAATCTCCTATTACCCTAAAATGGGTTAAATGCTCAGAATGCTTTGTTAATTGAGATTTTTGGTTTTATGATTTAGATTATTAAAATACCATGACTAAGTTAAATCTTAAATACATATATATTTTTTTTATTTGCTTGCAACCTTCATTTTAGTATGTTTTTCTTTGCCTGGGTCAGTAAAACAAGGTGGTCTTGCCTACCTTTTCAACCAAAATTAGTCAATATTATTCAATATTATGGGCTAATGTTACAGAAGAATGAAATGTTTCTTATCATGCAGAAGAGCTACATCATCCATGAGTGCAATTTTATAAAAGTGTATATAAGTCTATATAATTTGCTATTAATCTTCTATCCTCCAACTCCGATAAGTCCCATGGTTAAATACTGGTGATGAATGCCTAACAGAGGGAAAATGACGTGTAACTGTTACAGAGGCAATTTTGTGCCTTTTTAAACAAGTAATGCATTTGATCAAGCAGATTAGCTTTGTCAGTGAACCTTATTATCATAGTCATCATTCTGTTTTTCCTGGTGAGTATTATATTGATAACACTGAGCTCAACTGACCAGGCCTCCTCACAACTTCCTCAAGCCCTTCTTGGGGCATATCTAGACACTCTCAGGACAGTTAGAAGTTATCATCTCTCCAGAATATTGGGTGTTTCCTCTTGGTTCTCATACATTGATCTGTGCTTTGTCCACTTCCCTGATGCCAAATGAAATAACTACATACCCAAACCACCTGGCTCCTCTCAATCTGGATAAGCTTCAGTTTTACTCAGAATTATTAACCTCCTCATACTGTAATGCAGAGTGAGCTATGAGACCTTGTGCTGGGACCTTATTTCAGCTGCTTATGCTTGTGATTTTGTTTTTTCACTCACTAACAAGAGCTTGTGACTATAGGTAAGAATAAGGATGTAGACTGACTAACGTGTTTGTCTTACATCCCAAAAAAAGCTGAAATGCAGGAAAATGTTAAGTATGGTAATGTTGCATCTGGATTTTATTGTGTAATTTTGAGAAGGCACATCTGATAAGGTAAAAATATATACTATGTGTTAATATATTGCTTTAATTTAAATTAAAATTATATTGATTTTCTGAATCTTATCAGTCTCTTTTTGATGTTTCAAATATCCAACCAGAAAAACCCAGCCAATTCAATAAAATGTTCCAGAGAAAATTATTCAGACTGCTTATTTTGTATTTTGTTCCTAGAGTGGTAAACTTGTGACAAAAATGTTTCAGAAGATTCAAGAGTTAATCGACGATAAAGATGCACTTATTTTTGTTCTCATTGATGAGGTAAATTATTCTTCCTACATACTACTCTCACAAAGTGAGTTTTGCTATATAAGGACAATCAGTAATATATTCCTACACTTCTATATTTCAAGTGTGGTTTTCCATACTACAAGCACTATACTACAACCTAGATAAAGGTGGTCTAATTGATATTATTGTTTCATAAACTAAAAAATACTAAAATAAAGATCTCTAAGTTTATCTTTTTTTAAATCTAGGTAGAAAGTCTGACTGCAGCTCGCAGTGCTTCACACGCAGGAACAGAGCCATCAGATGCAATTCGTGTAGTCAACTCTGTCTTAACACAGCTAGACCAAATAAAAAGGTATGACTTCTCTTCATTTCAGTAATTTGCAGAGGATTCAGAAAGTATTCAGACCTGTTCACTTTCCACATACTTAATTGTGTTATAGATTTAATTTTAAATAAATACATTTGCCATTTTTGCTTCTCAGTCTACACTCAATAACCCATAATGACAAATTGAAAGTATCTTCAGAAAGATTTGCAAATTTGTCAAAAATCAAAAACTGAAATATCTACTTTATAAAATAATTCAAAACCTTTGCTGTGGCACTCCACATTCTGGTCAAGTCCATCCTGTTTGTTTTCATTATCTTTGAGATGTGTGTAGAACCTGATTGGAGTCCACCTGTAGCAAACTGAATTGATTGGACATAGTTTAGAAAGACACACACCTGTGTATATAAGGTCCAAAATTCACACTGTGTGTTGGACCAGAAACAAAGGCGTGAAGTCCAAGGAACTCTCAGTAGACCAGGGCAAGGGTATGCAACCATTTCTAAAGCTTTGAGTGTTCCTAGAAATACTTTGGCCTCAATAATTGTGAAATGGAAGAAGTTTTGAGCCATCCGGACTCTTCCTACAGTTAGTCGTCCAGCCAAACTGAGTAACCAGGGAAAAAGGGCTTTGGTCAGGGAGGTGGCCAAGAGCTCAATGTTCTCTCTAACAGAGATTCGGAAGTCCTCTAATGAGATGACAGAACCTATTGGAAGGACAACCATCTCAGAAGCACTCCATCAGTCAGGTGTTTATGGTAGAGTGTTAACTCCTGCATGGAGCTTGGTAAATGGTAGGACTGTAAGAACATGAGAAAAACGATTCTCTGGACTGATGAGACAAACATTGACTCCTCTGGGCTGAACTCCAAGGACTATATCTGACAAAGACCAGGCAGTGCACATTACCTGCCTAATATTATTCCAACAGTGAAGCATACAGTGACGGTGGAAGCATCATGCTGGGGGTGGTGATGAGGGTGCTTCTGAGCTGTAAGACCAAAGAGACTGGTCAGAATTGAGGGAAGGATAAATGCAGCCAAATACTGAGGGGTCATTGAAGAAAACCTGCTCCTGAGTGCACAATGAAGTGATGGTTCACCTTTCAGTGCGATAGTGACCCCAACTGTACAGCCAAGACATTGGAACATGTGTGGAAAAACCTGTTAATCTTATTTACAGACACTTCGCATCCAACCTAACAGAGCTTGAGAGGATCTGTAAGGAAGGATGGGAAAAACTGCCCAAATCCAGGTGCAAAGCTTGTAGAGACTTACTTACCCAAAAAGACTCAAAGCTGTAATTGCTGTCAAAGGTGTTTCTACGAAGTTACTGAACTGAAGTTCTGAACATTTATATGAGAGGTTTCAATTGTTGATTTTTTTAACAAATTTGCAAACCTTTCTGAAAACATGCCTTTACATCATTCTGGGGTTTGAATCCTTACTGAATTCACTGTATGTACAGATTTTCACCATTCTTAATTTTGAATTTAAGTTTTAAAATCTATCTGTATTGAAATATTATTGTAGTCAACACTTGCAAAATGTTCAAATAATCATACTAAATTTGTCTTTAAACCCAGTCACGTGCTAATTTACTGTAAACAAAACTTGCAAATCAGGGAATGTTTTACAAAAGAAACAAATATATATTAAATTGAGCTGTTGAAGGACTGCATCAGCATATATCTGCTGAAGAAGGAGAAAAGGTTTATTCCCATACTGAAAAAGGAAAAGAATGCTACAGACAAATTAGATGTTTAACTAAGAAGGAAAAATCAGGTACATATGTAGCAAGGGGATGAAGGGAACAAAGCTGAGGGAAATGAAATAAATAAAAGACAAAGGGAATTGTGAAAAGCAGCCACTAGAGAAGATGAATGAAAAATTAGGCAGTCATTTAAGAAATGTGAACGAAGACTGATAATGAGTTTGGCTTCTTCTGTTTTCCTTGAAACCATGTGAAAGAACACAAATAGAGACATCAGTGTGGCTTTGATCAATGGATGTGAAATGTTTTTCAATAGGTTTTGAAATACTCTATATATTTGTACAAATCTTTGCTGAAATAACATTTGGCAATAAGCAAATAATAATGAGAATCCTAATATAAGCAAACGAGAAACAAAACAGTAATTTTTTAAATCATCATAAATAAGTTTTATAGTCAAAGGAATTAATCCATTCAATTGGAAAAATAATTTTGAAACCAGTGATAAAAATCAGTAAATAGCTATACACATGGGCAGACTGAAACTTGAATGTAGTGTACTTTAGGAAATAAATGACTGCTTAAAGATCAATAAAGTACGGCTCCAACTGGACTAGTAAAAAAACATAGCCAGCCAACATAATGCATTATTTACTTTTGGTTCCTTATCAGTTATAGTTCTGCAGTAGAGTGAGGTTTAATGTTCATGTTATTGTGATGAGGAGGGGTTAGTCCATCAAAACATTTTTGCTACTTAATTACTACTTACTTACTACTTAATCCTAATTATTGTCTTAGTATATGTTTATATCTTGAGGGCGGTTTCATTTAGGTTTCAAGTTTAGATGGACAGCTTTCCATTTATAGTATTTTGCTGCCTTGTTATAAATATTCATGGAGTAATTTCTTTGTTTATGGTGTTTAAATTTTAATAATGTATATAATTGTTTTTCTGTAGATTGCTATGGATTATTTCATATGTAATTTTTTTTTTCCCTTTTGTTTTTCAAATTTGTTATTATTTTATTGTTGCAAAATTTCATTTCACAGTGTTTTGTTTTGGAAACGTGTAATTTTTTTGTATTTGTCTTTGCATTATTATTGAGCAGGGTTAATTTGAGTGGGTAGATATTTGTTTTTCCCGATTCAGCTTAATATAAAACACATAACAATAGGGTGGCTTGATGGCAAAATTGGTAATGATGCCAAGTTTACAGATCCAGTTTCTTAAGCTCTAACCCCCACACCTGGCCATTGTTCATGTGGAGTTTAATTTTCTCCCTCTGTCTGCATAAATTTGCCAACAGGTATTCCCTCATCCCCAACGATATGCTGCTTAGGTTTATTTGTGTTTCTGCATTTGTGTGTGTGTGTGTGTGTGTG
>JANRMT010062844.1:2242089-2292967 GCA_026402145.1 Polypterus bichir lapradei
GTGTGTGTGTGTGTGTGTGCGTGTGTGTGTGTGTGTGTGTGTGTGTGTGTGTGTGTGTGTGTGTGTGAAAGAGAGAGAGAGACTGGGCCCTGTCTAGTGCAGTTTTCTGCCTTGTGCTTTGTGTTGCCAGGGTAAGCTTTTTAGCTCAGCTCAGAATTGGATTAAGCTGGTTTGAGAATATTATGTTATAGATAGCAAGAAACAAAATATGAATAAATATTAAAGTAACTGACTATTATTTTTTTTTTTTAATTTTCAGGTTCCCAAATGTTGTAATACTAACTACATCCAATCTCACAGAAAAAGTTGATTTGGCTTTTGTGGACCGAGCAGACATAAAGCAATACATTGGCCCACCATCTATTTCAGCAATTTTCAAAATTTATTTGTCCTGCCTGGAAGAATTAATGAGGGTAAGACCTACTGAATTAGCATGTGAAGTAGACAATGCTAGTGTGTATTTTTCTCTTCATAGAATATGGAATATGCAATAATCTGAATGATAGATAGATAGTTAAGGCAAGGCACTATATATTATAGGGAGATAAATATTTGTCCCAAGGAGTAAATTTAGCATTTTACAGAAGCTCCAAAAATATTATAACAGAAAACAATAACTAAAACACAACTCAAATGTAAAACAGCAACTGCAAAAAATAAAACATAAGACTTTGGTAAAGATCAAAGAGTAGTCATGGTGAAGTTTTATAAAGGCATATTATGTTCTCGCAATGTTCCTTTTCTTAGATTAAAGTAAAATGTGATTATTTGAGTGTTCTTTTTAAATTGCAAACATTTACTGACAATGCCTTTAAACAGATGGTAGATTTTACTATTTGGGCGTCCTGTCCTCATTATGTGCTAGGAGCTGTCACATGAACGATAATTGTTGTCGTAAATTTTGCTCAGTTTCATTCATTATGAATTCTGGTGCCACTGTCTATATGTGTAAAGAAATTAAATGTCTTGTTGCTAGTTATCAACTGTCATTTCCTTTACCATCATAAAAAGTAATCCAGCTGACATTTCAGTAGCAACCAGTGTAAGTATTGTGTATAAACATATGCAAATTCTGAAAAAAAAATAAAATTATGATGTATTATTGTATTGTATTTTCCAGCCAGTGGCCTTTAGTAACTGGAGTTTCAAAAGTGATTTACACTTTTTTAAATTCGTCACATTTTTGTTTTTAAGTTACTCCGAGATTTGGAAACATGTTAATAACTTGACTTTCACTTTGTGATGGATAATTTATAAATATTTAAATTGTGTACCTTAATTTTCCTTTAGGCAATTAACTTTATTGCATACTTTGTTGTTTTTCATGTGAGATACATCCTACAGAAATGAAACCTTAAATGTTACTTTTAATATTAATTTTACTTCCAGTGCCAAATAATTTATCCACGACAGCAGCTGCTTACACTAAGAGAGCTGGAGATGTTATGCTTTCAAGAAAATAAAGTGTCCAATCTCAGTATTGTCCTGCACAAAATTTCACAGTAAGCTCATCTTCTTGTGACTATGAAACTCAATAGGGGGGCCACAGCACCATGGTGATTAGCATTTAAATTAAAATTTGATTCTTGAATAGTATATAAGTCTGTGGAAAATTTCACATTCTTCCCTTATTTGTTTAGGTTTTATAATGGTGCTGCTATTTACTTCTATGTCTTAAACACATGCACATCAACTTGTTTGGCAACTTCAAATTATCCCAATATAACATTTGGCTGAAATCTTTATTTATACAAAAAATATGGAGGAAAAAAAAGTAAATGTAGGTATTCATTAACGTAGATTCCAAGAACACTACATTATTAAATGATCTCTAATGTTTTCTTTGAATGTCATGGATAGTGCTGAATAGAAAATCATGGGATCATACAGCCAAAATCCTTTTGCCCTGAGATATTGGACATTTTGTTGCCTAAAGGTTACACAAATGGTTCTTGTTTTCTTATGAATTTAATCTGTCCCTGGCTTGTATCCCTCTATTTTTTTCTTAACAAGCAAGTTAAAAAACATCTCACAGCCATGATCAGCATTGGGACATAGTTGGGCTACTAATGGCATAGTGTCAAATGACGATTATAGAATAAAAAAGAAATAGGCAAATGAGATTATGTGCATAATGGAGACCCATAAAGGAATAATTCTGGAGTGAAAGAGGGGCAGATTTGAATAAATTGTAATGATAACATAATGTGATCAGTGTCAGTTCTGAAAGGTCCACATTCTTATTAAAATGACAGCCAGGAGGCAGTGAGAAAGAGTGAATCTAAAAATCTAAAACTTTTTGTAATGCCTGGAGTTTGCAAACCTCAGACGTGTGCAAATTTCTGTTTATATAGTTTAAGGCTTGAAACTTATTACAAAGAGTGCCTCCCATCCTATCTTATTTGCCCTGCTTTATTTAAGCTGTACAATTTCCAAGTCTGCCTGATTTTCTAAATGCAGAAGAAGTGCTTTGCTGAATAAACATTTAAATATATTTTTATTTTGTTGTCTCTTTCTAGAAAAAGCAAAGGACTCAGTGGCAGGGTGCTACGGAAGCTGCCCTTTTTGGCACATGCTCTTTATATTCAGGTATTCTTTATCTGGTTATCTATATGTGAGGTGTTTCTTTATAAAAGTATTCCTTAAGTGGCTCAAAATAGCAGTACTTTTATGAGTTAGTGTGGAATTCTAGCAATAGAATTGATATCCTTAATACAATTTAAGCATTTTTTTTCCAATCCACAAAATAATTGCAAATTAATCTCACATTCACATTTGTTTAATAAAATGACTTTCCTTCTTCAGTTGTTTCTAATAGTTTAACAGATCAACACTCCAAACCTGAGGAATTGCCCTCTACCAAAAGCTTTATGCTGTCAATCTGTTATTGGTGTATTCTGGCCCTGAAGAACTACCTGCATTCTCCTTCTGTCCAACACATTTGCAACTGAACTGATTAAACTGTGAGACACATAGACAGACTTTTTTTTCCTGAAACATGTATCAGAAAAAAGATTAAAGTACACTATTTCCAAACCTACTTACTGAACTTCAGGGTCAAAGAGGGCTGTCCCATACTCTGGCAGCATTTAGCACAACACAGAAAACAATTACTGACTGGGCACCAATCCAGAGAAAATAGATTGCTAACAATATCATTTATATTTGTTTTTAAATAGGCTAAGAGAAAAACAGTTCTTTTCAGAATGAATCGAAAGCTAATTTCTTGTTCACAATCAGCTCTGTTTAACGTTGCCGAGATCTTTTCTTTGATTTATGATGGCCAAAAAAAATGAGCAACCACCATTACAGACTTTGAAAATGACAAGATGTAGATTGTATATTTATATTAATGGTTACACTTGTATACCTAGAACCTTGTTTTTGGTATATTATTCCTCCTTTATTTACTCGTTTCCTTTATTTTCTGATAGCTTAGTTTGTTCGTCTGGTTTAAAATGCATGAAAATCATTTCTGTGATTTTAAAAGTATTATCCGTTTTATTTCCAGTCTCCCACAGTCACGCTGGAGGTTTTTCTTGATGCCCTGTCACTGGCTGTAGATAAGCAGTTTGAAGAAAGGAATAATCTGACAAGTGATGGATAAGATTTTTCCTTTACATAGTGTATAAAGCAAAATATTAATAAACAAGACTTAAAGTAACACTTAAACTGTATATTACTGCACTTTTTTGTACCTTTTCAAAGTTTTTATTCTTTTTATTTTAGTGTTCACAATGATGTTCTTAAAATGTATATTTTATTGTAAAAGACCAAATATTTTTTTGCCTGAGAGAATTGTTTGTTACCAGATTGTCTCATGTCCAAAAATAAATAAGTTCTTAATATATACTTTGCACTCTTGATATTTTCAAAGAAAGCAATACTTTTCAATGTGACATTCATAAGTTCAGCTACTGTATGATAACAAAAATGAGGGAAAAACTCCAGATTCATTATTAATGATTATTGTCAGTTCACATTAAGAACTCTAGTTCTTCCAGTGAAGATGTTTCCTTTTTTACTTTTTGTTACAGACATAATATGTTAGTTTCCTTTTGGGTATTTTGTCTATGAGATGTGAATTTTTTTTAAACATAATTGAGGTTAAGTAACAATAATACCGACAGTTGAAATGTGAAATATAGTTGCTTTCAGCTTAATTATTTTAAAAGAAAAGCTTTCGGAATACTAAACAAAAGACAGGGGACTGTTGTTTAATTACATCCTACTGGCCATGTATGGTTTTTCTGTCTACTGTGTGGTCAGCTAAACTGCACACGTAAAAGTGAATAAGAGCATCCCCAAGAACTTCACACTGACACAGGAAAAATGTATTTTTCCCCCTGTGGATTTACAGTTGATATCCTACAAAAATGCAGAAGCTTTTCGCCACTAGTCTACTTTAGAAAATTTGAAAAAATAAAAAGTAAAATTCAAATGAGTTTATAGAAGGTGTGAAAGGTAATCTCTAATAACATAAACTATTCTTTTCTGCAGATCCTCTTAAGCTCTGTCAAGTTGGCTAGAGTCTGTCAGCAGGCAGCTATTTTCATGTCTCTCCAAAGATGTTCGTTTGCATTCAAGTCCAGGCTGTGGCCGGGCGACTCAAGAACATTCACAGAGTTGTCCCTAAGCCACTTCTGTGTTGTCTTTGCTTTGCACTTAGAAGCATCGCCCTGTTGCAAGGTAAACCTTCAACCAGTCTGTGGTCCAGTGTTCAGAAGTAGGTTTTCATTAAGGATATCTGTATATTTGCTCCATTCAGCTTTCCCTCCATCTTGACTCATCTCCCAATTCCCCCTGCCCCCAAGCATGATGCTGTCACCACCATGTTTTACTGTTAGAATGATATTGCACAGGAGATGAGCAGTGCCAGGTTTTCTCTGAATATGAAGAATTAAGAGCAAACAGTTCTATCTTGTTTCTCACAGTCTGAGTCTCCTTAAAATGCCTTTTTACAAAGGTATTTTCCCAAAAAACACTTCTGTCTGGCCACCCTGTCATCAAGCCCATATGAGTGAAGTGTTGCAAGGATGGTTATCCTTCTGGACGTTTCTCCCATCCCCACATGGAGTCTCTGTTTCTCAGCCAGAGCGACCATTGAATTCTTACTCATGTCTCTTACCAAGGCCCTTCTCCCCTGTTTGTTCACTTTTGCCAGGTGACCAGCTTTAGGAAAAGTCTTGGTGGTTTCAAGCTTATTCCATTTAAGGATTATGTAGGCCATTCTGCTCTTGGGAACAATGTTCACTTTAAGGAATGGCTTGGGAGTCCATTTTGTTTGTCTTTGTGAGCAACAAGTTTTTAAAACCAATAATTTTTGAGAGCTGGTGTTATTAATATGTTTCTGTATAACACATGGTTATTCATAGTATTGCATATCTAATATTAAATGTAGATATGCAATACTAAACATTTATGAAAACTGAATTTCTACCCAAAAGTTCATTGAATATTCTAAAAGTTTCCCTTCTGACTTTTTCTGTCTTCCATAATTAATAAACTTTATGATCATTAACTGTCTAGAATATTAAAAGAGTTTAATTCTCATCAAGTTTTCTAAATGCTCTGCATCTCTGAGATTTCTAGATTTTATTTTTGTATTGCTCATTAGACCAAATCATCTTTCACAGTCAGCACTTGAGGCCTGGATTGTGCTACAAATGTCCAAAATTGAAAATAACCCATTGAGGTGATCCTCTTGTTAAGTACAGTACATATAACCATATCTGAAAATGTCTTTACAGTTTCAAGTTTTTCCTTAATCGGGTATCTTGAAACTCGTTTAGTGGTTTAAATGCCATCTTATGTACCTCTGAAACTTTGCCTTCTTAACAGATGACCTGCAGAAAATTGTGCTAATAGCCCTTAAGTCTCAATAGCAGTCATCAGAGGAATCTTTTTCCAAGCATCATCCATACCCAGGTCCTCACAATGTGCCACACAATGTTGTTCAGGTAAGGGTGGAATGGACTGGTGCAAAACAGCAGCTACACCTTTTCATTACCCATTGTCATGGATGGCCGGAGCCCTTGCCCAGTTGGGACGCCTCTGCCTCGGAAGGACCTGGGGAGCAAGTGTGGATAGAGCATCATCTCCCCCAGAACACTAGATGGCAGCGGTACCTAGGACTCCTGCAGGGCTTCATAGGAATTGGAGTTCGTTACAGCCCTGTTGGGGTCTCGGGGTGCCACCAGGGTGTGCTGCAATTATTCCTAAGTCCGTGTGAGCAGTTCTTCTGCCACACCTGCAAGTAGGTCAACAAGCACCTGGAGCATTTCCGGGTGATCTATATAAGGGACCAGCAGACATTGCTCCGGGACCCAGAGTCAGGTGGTAGTGGATGAAACTTGCTGGAGATGGAGAGAAGTGGAGTAAGAATTGTGGTGTGTTTTGTGCTTTGGGGACTGTGTTGTGTGCTCATGGGAACGGGGAAGACGTACCACACGAGCGAAGAATAAATAATAAACATTTGTGTTTTTATAAGTGAGCCTCTTGCGTCTGTCTGTGTCGGGTTAAGTGCTGGTATAGCGCCATCTGCTGCCACACTGTGCATGAGTAATGTACCCCCAAGGTAAACATTACCATCTGGTTTAAATTTAACTTGATTTCCATTTAAAACTGCTGAATTACTCCAAAAATAGATAAACTATCACATGCTGTTAATTTTATTATGCCAGTGAACACATTTTTATGAATAGATCCACTTTCACTCCTAAATTTAATACATAACATTGACATAAGAGTTTCAAAGATGTTAAAGTATGGCAGACTGACTTTTCTCATTTTATTTAACACGTCAGGTTTGATTGCGGAATGTATGCTTTCAATGAATTCAATGGTGTAATTCCTACTTGGCCAACTATTTGGTATTTTTACGCAATTTGGCAGCAATATCATGAATATCCTGAACCGTAATGTAGAATTTATTTTCACAGCCAGCAAAATGTTACCTATTAAAACTTTTGCTTCATTTGTCACTTGTTTCGCTGCTTAAATTCTCTTCTGTCTTCACATTCTTGCATTGATTCTTTTAATTTTTTTCAACAAATCTTTTTGTGATTAAATTGATGAGAGATTTCTGGTTTAATGTGAGATGGTCCACTTCCCATTTGCTTCATGCCTTCCCTGGGGTTCATTTTTTCATTCACCTTGCTTTCAAACATATTTTACAACTTATGTCATCTGTCTCCCAGAACCACATGCGGTTCGGTGCTATGCGGTAAGCCTTTTTTAACAAAACACTCTGGCATCAACAGTTGTACTTTAAAATCTAAACACCGTTTCTTGATGTGCAGCTTGAGTTCTCTTCAGCTTTTCACTTAGATGTGGCAAATGTGACAAAGAAACAACAGAATGGACTGTTTCATGTAGCACAATTTTGTTAAGAACTGGTTTAAATCGGGTAAGTAATTGATTTAGTTTGCTGAGTTTTTATTTAATTTCGTTTGAAAATCGTCTCTTTTTGTGAGCGACACACCTAAACTGTGCTCATGCAGTCTTCTAAAGCCTCGTTTATACTTGGTGCATCCATGTTGGGCGTGAGGGCTGCACGCCAAAAATGACATCAGATCTGGAGGCACACCCAACATACGCGGAGCAGCTTCCCTGTGTCCAAAATGGTTAGGCTGGTCATGTGGGTGTCAGAATAAGGAGCTAAGAGCTGAATATCATGCAACAAGTCATCAAAATGCAAGAAAAACATGCTAAAACATTTGAAATGCATCTGCTCATCATGTAGGCCCCAAACACATGAGAATATTATACTCACCTGTCCTTCACCACTTTTGATCAATTTCACTCCACCCCGGCTCCTTTTCTTCCTAAGTCGGTCATAGCAGGCACGGCTCTTTTCCATTAGTGGAGTCTCATGTCCTCTGCTGTGACATTATTTGCTATGTGAAACTGACCAAACACTTTTTGACAATGAGAATATCAGCGTGTTGACTGAACGGGTAGAAATGTATTATGGTTGTTCACTGTGCACACGCCGGCTTCACGTGGTAACAACAACATCTATTTATATAGCATGTTTTCGTACAAATGATATAGCTCAAAATGCTTTACAAGATGAAGAAAGAAATGTTCATAAAAATATAAAAATAAGATTAGGCAATACTAAGTAACAAAGAATAAAGTAAGGTCTGACGGCCCAGGAGGACAGGAAAAAAAAAATCCCGAGGACAGGAGAAAAAAATCTGCAGGCGTTCCGAGGCCACGAGATCACCCAACCCCCACTGGGCATTCTACCTAACATCAATGACCTCAATCAGTCCTCATGGTATCCAGGCTTCACATGGAAGAATTAGATGATGATGGTCAATGGGACATCTGGCCTTCAATCTGTCAATGTAGGGATTAGTATAAACCAGGTGTTGTGGTGTGAAATTCTGCATATAAGTTGATAAATATTTTGTATATCGTTATTTGTATGGTGTAAAGGACAGCCGGGTCCCATGCCCGGCAGGGACGCCCCTGCTGCTTATGTTCCGGGGGAGCCACCATGGGCAGTCCAGTACCTCCCCCGGGATGCTTGGTGGCAGCCTTCATGGCTGACGGTGATTCCCCAACCACCCGCAGGGCTCCATGGGAGATGGAGTCCTCCACAGCCTGGTTGGGGGCTCGGATGGCCGCTAGGGGGAGCTGCATGGACTCAGCAGCCTGGCTGGATGACTCTTCAGCCCCACCCCGAGGTGTAATTAGGACCAGGTGGTCAAGCACCTGGAACACTTCCGGGTGGGTTATAAAAAGGGCCAGCCACCACCACTCGAAGAGCCAGAGTTGGGAGGAAGGAGACGAAGCTTGAGGAGGAGTGGTGGTAGAGGAAGAAAAGTGTGTTGTGATTTCAGTGTGTGCTTTGGGACTGTGTTTGAACTGTGAGGCACGGGGAAGACGAGAAGAGAAAAATAAACTCTTTGTGTTTTTATACGTGCCTCCGTGTCTTTCTGTGTCAGGTCAGGCGCCTATATAGCACCTTTGTTACAATGGTTAATTACCCCTACCCCCTTTTAGGAATGAGTCTTTGTAATTTTACAACAGGTTGGGGGGAAATGTCTCAAAGAAGTTTGGCAAGTGATTCTCTGCAAGACTCTCTCAATCAACCCCTACAGGAATGCCAGACTGCCTAGCTGGCAAGATTCACCTTAATAAATGGTTTTGGGGGCAGATGTGAAGGTATTCTATGCCCCACTGGTCTGAAGTATGGCTGTTTGGAATTGGCTTTTATCAGAAGCCTTTAAGTACCATGACACCCTATTGGCTGTAGGGTGTGGACAGAGAATCTATAAATTTGCTTACTTTAACCCTCCCATGCTCTCTCTCTCTTACCAACTGATAAAGAAGCATCTCACACACCATGAACTGAAAAGGACAACACAATGAAGAACACAGCTTGGCAACAATATGAAGACAGGCATGCAGTCTGTTCTGAAGAAAGCTGACCAAAAATGAAAACTTAACTAGAGACATTTTAAGTAACTAACAAGTCTGTGTGCCCCCTGAAACTACACATCAGCATTTACCAGGATGTATGGTTGCTAATATTCAAATGTACTTTGCATATTGTGTCTGTATTATATTAAAAAATCCTGGGATGAGAAAAAACTTTTTTCAAGAGATTTTTTCAAGTCCCACGAGATCCTGGGACGAGATGAGACTTTTTTTCAAAAGACTTTTTACAAAAGATTTTTTCAAGTCCTGCGAGTTGAGACTTTGGCCATGAGATTTTTTAAAGTCACTCCCTCCTCTCAACCATATTCAAACACGCACACAGTACTCTCACCTCTCATTCGTGTGATTTTGTCAGACTCAGATCCTGCTCTCACAGCTCTTATAAATTTTAACGTTTTCCTCACTCTAAGTTCACAAATAAAAAAGACATATTATGTCCAAATCTTATTGAAGAATTTCATCACGAAGGGTTATCAACAGAAGAAATGAGTAAATGGGAAATCCAAGCACCAAGAAACGATGAAGTCAAATGAATTAACACCAAAAATGTTGATCAGTTACACAGCAAATTGGTTCAATGCATATCAATAGGCTATGCTGAAACAGTTGTTGGTGATCATGCAGAAGATGAAAACATCAACTTACAATATCCCGAAGAATATCTACAACTGTTAATACCATCCGGTCTTCCTCTGCACGAATTACTGTAGAAAGAAGGATGTATCCAAGAAAGGAAATGTAGTATATCTTCCGCGAATAACATTAGACACCAAAGGAGTTCTTGATATGCAATTCTTATTAAAACGTTAACAGTTTCCCGTTAGAATAACTTTTGTAACGACAATTAACAAAGCTCAGAACCAAACATTCGAAAAAATCTTTTATATAATAGAGAGAAAGAAATGAAATTCAGTCACAGGTAGTTATATGTTGCAATTGTCACGATGAAAGTCCAAACACAGAATCAAAATTCAATGCGATATTGACAAAAATTTCATTCAAAAAATTGTTTTTTCTTGAAGTTTTACAGCAAAAGTGTAAGTTTAAAAAGTACTTGCAAATTACTCGCTATAATGTAAAATAGTTAGTTCTATTATGCATATGTAACACTTCCCATGAAAATAACAATCTGTTTTATTTGTACATCCACATCCCCATATACGAACGGCAGAACCGCAAAGAGGCAGCATGAAGTGCAGGATCGGAGGTTGGTGAGCAAAGCGAGCAGGACACAAAGCCCCCTAGTTATTATTTATGAATAATATCAATAATACATTATTTAAAGTGTAACTTAACTCCTGCTTGTCTTTTACTACACCTAATTGTCTGAGATTATAAATGTAGAAGGGAAGGTGGGGAGAAGTTATATGGTACAATACCTTATAAACAGTGGTAAGTCTGTGAGATTTGAAGCATTCTGACAAAGGCTACATATTAATAATACAAAATGAGAAAGTAGAGTAGTATATTACTCTACCAAGATAAAGCATCAGGCATTAGTAATAGCATTACTTAGGAAACTTCAATGATGTAGAAAATTTTTTGTAGCCTTCTCCAGATCCGTTTCTCGGCACAAACCAAATGGATGTCATATCTCATAACTCTACAACTGGGATGGATAGCAGCCATTCTTGCTAGAAGTCTAGGCACTCATTGTGTCTTTACGTTGCAGTTCTGAGCTGATAAGTCTTTGACCTGGCATTATTTCTGCCCTCGATTGAAGGAGAAAGATGTCTTGAGGTGCTGGTGGACTCTACTTGTGCATCCTTACTACACCTTTTGGACCAATCAAGTTCTTGACCTTGCAAGGACAATTAAAGCAAAAAGGAAACACCCAACCACAATATGGAGTGCCACAGCAAAGGGTCTGACTACTTATATGAATAAAAGATTTAAAATTTTGATTTTTACACATTTGCTAACCTTTCTGAAGATATTTTCACTTTGACATTATGGGTTATTGAGTGTAGATGAATAGGCGAAAATGGCAAATGTATTCTTTTAAAATTAAATCTACAACACAATAAAGATTGCAGAAAGGGAAGGGGTCTGAATACTTTATGAATTCACTGTATGGCATCAACATATGGCTTCCAATGGTTATGTATACTTTTATCATTCGTTTATTTTTGACTTAAAACTACTTTGGAAAATACGGAAATACTTAAATTTATGGTTTTAAGGAGGATTTCATAAAAGCATGAGATAAATAAATACTTGCAAGGTAAACAGAGCACAGTCCATGAATTCCTTTAGGTGTAACAGGCTTTTAATTCAATAATGTTCTCCAACAGGGGATGCACAAACCAGTGTGTTTCTTCATTCCAATCTCAAGCCTGGATAAACGGGGAGGGTTATGTCAAGAAGGGCATCCGGTGTAAATTTTTACCAAATCAATATGCGGACAACGATACAAATTTCCATACCCGATCGGTCAAGCCCCGGGTTAACAACGACCACCACCAGTACTGTTAGTCAACAGTGTGCTGGCGGAAATTGGGCTACTGTTGGCCAAAGAAGAAGAAGAAGGAAAAGAAGAGGGGGGAGACATGTCCGGAGGCAGGAGGAGAGGAGGAAGGTAAAGAGAGTGGAACTGAGAGTAGGAACTTTGAATGTTGGCAGAATGACTGGTAATGGGAGAGAGTTAACAGATATGATAGAGAGAAGGAAGGTTGATATATTGTGCATGCAAGGGACTAAATGGAAGGGGAGTAAGGCCTGGTGGATAGGAGGTGGATTCAAATTGTTCTATCATGGTGTGGATGGGAGAAGAAATGGAGTAGGGGTTATTCTGAAAGAACAGTATGTCAAGAGTGTTTTGGAGGTGAAAAGAGCGTCAGACAGAGTAATGATTATGAAGCTGGAAATTGGAGGTGGTGATGAATGTTGTTAGTGCATATGCCCCACAAGTTGGGTGTGCAATGGATGAGAAAGAAAATTTTTGGAGTGAGTTGGATGAAGTGATGAACAGTATACCCAAGGGACAGAAAGTGGTGATTGGAGCAGATTTCAATGGACATGTTGGTGAAGGGAACAGAGGAGACAAGGAGGTGATGGGTAGGTATGGTGTCAAGGAGAGGAATGAAGAAGGTCAGAGGATAGTGGATTTTGCCAAAAGGATGGACATGGCTGTGGTGAATACGTATTTTAAGAAGAGAGAGGAACTTAGGGTTACATACAAGAGTGGAGGAAGATGCACACAGGTAGATTACATCCTATGCAGAAGAGACCATCTGAAGGAGATTAAAGACTGCAAAGTGGTGGCAGGGGAAAGTGTAGCTAAGCAGCATAGGATGGTGGTCTTTAGGATGACGTTTCAGATCAAGAAGAGGAAGAGAGTAAGGGCAGAGCAAAAGATCAAATGGTGGAAGTTGAAAAAGGAAGACTGCAAGGTTGAGTTTTGGGAGGAGGTGAGACAGGCACTGGGTGGCAGTGAAGAGTTACCAAACAGCTGAGAAACTACAGCAGATGTAGTAAGGGTGACAGCAAGAAGGGTGCTTGGCGTGACATCTGGACAGAGGAAGGAGGAAAAGGAAACCTGGTGGTGGAATGGGGAAGTACAGGAGAGTATACAGAGGAAGATGATGGCAAAGAAGAAGTCGGATAGTCAGAGAGATGAAGAAAGTAGAGAAGAGTACAAGGAGATAAGGCGCAAGGTGAAGAGAGAGGTGGCAAAGGCTAAGGAAAAGGCGTATTGAGTTGTATGAGAGGCTGGACAATAAGGAGGGAAAAAAGGACGTGTACCGATTGGCGAGACAGAGAGACCGAGCTGGGAAAAATGTGCAGTAGGTTAGGTGATAAAGAATAAAGATGGAAATGTACTCACAAGCGAGGAGAGTGTGTTGAGCAGATGGAAAGAGTACTGATGAATGAAGAGAATGAGAGAGAGAAGAGGTTGGATGATGTGGAGATAGTGAATCAGGAAGTGCAACGGATTAGCAAGGAGGAAGTAAGGACAGCTCTGAAGAAGATGAAGAATGGAAAAGCCGTTGGTCCAGATGACATACCTATGGAAGCATGAAGGTTTTTAGGAGAGATGGCAGTGGCGTTTTTAACCAGATTGTTTAATGGAATCTTGGAAAGTGAGAGGATGCCTGAGGAGTGGAGAAGAAGTGTAGTGGTGCCGATATTTAAGAATAAGGGGGATGTGCAGGACTGTAGTAACTACAGGGGGATAAAATTGATGAGCCACAGCATGAAGTTATGGGAAAAAGTAGTGGAAGCTAGGTTAAGAAGTAAGGCAATGATTAGTGAGCAGCAGTATGGTCTCATGCCAAGAAAGAGCACCACAGATGCAATGTTTGCTCTGAGGGTGTTGATGGAGAAGTATAGGGAAGGCCAGAAGGAGCTTCATTGTGTCTTTGTGGACCTGAAGAAAGTATATGACAGGATGCCTCAAGATGAGCTGTGGTATTATATGAGGAAGTCGGGAGTGGCAGAGAAGTACATAAGAGTTGTACAGGATATGTACGAGGGAAGTGTGGCAGTGGTGAGGTCAGCGGTAGGAGTGACAGATGCATTCAAGGTGGAGGTGGGGTTACATCAGGGATCGGCTCTGAACCCTTTCTAATTTGTAATAGTGATGGACTGGTTGACAGACGAGATTACACAGGAGTCCCTTTGGACTATGATGTTTGCTGATGACATTGTGATCTGTAGCAATAGTAGGAAGCAGGTTGAGGAGACCCTGGAGAGGTGGAGATATGCTCTAGAGAGAAGAGGAACGAAGGTCAGTAGGAACAAGACAGAATACATGTGTGTAAATGAGAGGGAAGTCAGTGGAATGGTGAGGATGCAGGGAGTAGAGTTGGCGAAGATGGATGAGTTTAAATACTTGGGATCAACAGTACAGAGTAATGGGGATTGTGGAAGAGAGGTGAAAAAAAGAGTGCAGGCAGGGTGGAATGGGTGGAGAAGAGTGTCAGGAGCAATTTGTGATAGATGAATATCAGCAAGAGTGAAAGGGAAAGTCTACAGGACAGTAGTGAGACCAGCTATGTTAAATGGGTTGGAGACGGTGGCACTGACCAGAAAGCAGGAGACAGAGCTGGAGGTAACAGAGTTAAAGATGCTAAGATTTGCATTGTGTGTGATGAGGATGGACAGGATTAGAAATGAGTACATTAGAGGGTCAGCTCATGTTGGATGGTTGGGAGACAAAGTCAGAGAAGTGAGATTGCGCTGATTTGGACATATGCAGAGGAGAGATGCTGGGTACATTGGGAGAAGGATGCTAAGGATAGAGCTCCCAGGGAAGAGGAAAAGAGGAAGGCCTAAGTGAAGGTGTATGGATGTGGTGAGAGAGGACATGCACGTGATGGGTGTAACAGAACAAGATGCAGAGGACAGAAAGATATGGAAGAAGATGATCTGCTGTGGTGATCCCTAATGGGAGCAGCAGAAAGAAGAAGAGGAAGAAGAAGAGTAAATACTGCAATAAATATTTTACAGCAAACCCCAGTCCTTTTTTGTTGTTATTCTTTACATTTAATGTTTAATTCCACTAGGGGGCAATGCTGCCTCAGGTTACATTGGACAATGAAGCTTTTGCTTCCTTAACACTTCTTGGTGTATCTTAAGGATTTTGGTCTGCTGATCATAAAAATCATAATATTAATGATGCATTTTATTTATATAGTGCCTTTGTCATGCTCAAGGCTCATAAAAAAAATGATACAAACAGTTTCTGCATAGAGCAATAAACAAATAAACACAGGGTATACAAAAGCATTGAATATAATAAACCCAAGTATAATACTAAATTCAGTACTAAAGGAAATGCCTGAAAAAAACACATAATTTATGGTATAACATATAAAATCCACCTTTACATTTTTATGATATACCATTTTATTTCAAAAATCTATTTTTTTGTTATTCCCTCTTGTATTATTAGTATACAGTACATATACAGCACAGCAACTACAACTGGGATACCCGTATTGATATACGAGTGGTGGCACTGGTCTTTTTGTCATCACTATATATATATATATATATATATATATATATATATATATATATATATACACAGTATATATATGTATATGTATATGTATATGTGTGTGTGTATATATGTATATTTCCTGGTCGGGATGCCAACGGAATGGAAGAACTGGGGGAGAGAGCATTGCTAAGGCAGTACCTCCCCTGGCACGCTAAAAGGCAGCCCTCCTGGGCGGCTGTAACACCACGGACTCATGCACGGCACGCTGGGTGCTGGAGTTTGGTACAGCCCTGTTAGGTTTCATGGGGGCTGCCATGGGCAGCTGCAGAGCCTAATAGTGGACTTCTACCACACCTGGGAGTGATTCCAGATAATACTGATGAGCCACCTGGAAGCACTCCCAGGACTTGAATAAAAGGAGCTCCATTCTGGGAGCCAGAGCCGGGTGGGAGAAGGCAAAGCTCGTCAGGAGGAGTGGAGAGAAAGAGTAGAAGAAAAGGTTGTGTGCTGAATTGTATTTAGTACTTGTGGCTGTGCTGTACTGGTGAAGAACAGGTGAAGGCGTTTCCCATGGGAAGGAAAAGGAAAATAAAAACTGTGTCTGCTTGCTCTTGTGTCTGGCATCTATCTGTGTTGGGATGGAGCAGCAGGTGTGCCCCCTGGTGGTCCACTATATATATATATATATATATATATATATATATGTACAGTATGTATGTGTGTCTGTGTATATATATATATATATGTGTGTTAATGTATGTGTATGTATATATATGTGTGTGTGTGTGTGTGTGTATGTATATATATATATGTATATGTTACAATATGATGTATTTTTGTATTATTGTTTTAAGTTTGTAAATTTCTCTCAATGCTCTAAACCCAGTCTTGCATTAAGAGTGCCATCTAAGAATAAATGTATTTAAATTAATCAGTAAATGTTCACAAAAAGCAGCACTGTAGTGAAGTGTTTCACTTGAGGCCAAATGGCTGAGGTAGTAGACTGTAAAACATGACATTACTTATTCATTCCTCACCTCTAACACAAGGTGTAATCCTAAGAGAGTTGCTTAACCTTCTAAGGTTTCAACTGTAAAAATATGGAACAAGTTTTGTTTTAAATTCATCTGCTTCCTTTGTTTTTAATTGCCTGGTGTAAAACAGTGGCTCTTTAATTCAGCCCTGGTGTGTTCCTGTGCCTGAAGGTGTTCATTCCGGCCTGTTTCACCAATCAATCAGTCTTATTTCTAATTTATCGTATTGTTTAATTATTTATTATCTTATTTGGCATTCAGAAAAGTATTCTAGTGTATTATTTCCACTTAAAAGGAATTCAAAACATTGTATGTTTTAAAATCCTTAACTTTCTTCTACCAGGTTTTTGTTTCACATTTCCTCATGAAGTTTGTTCCCTTACTTGTCAATGTCCAAAAATTGACTAAACCTAGGGGCCAAATCAAAAACCTAAGGAATAGAATCTGAAGTCAAAAGACCAGCTTCTTCTTCTTCTTCTTCTTCTTCTTCTTCTTCTTCTTCTTCTTCTTCCATGTGGGTTGATGTGCTGCTACCTTCAGGGTTTCAAGAGTGTGTGCTTTAACTGAGCTTTTAATTATCTTGTTGATTCAGAGGACCTCTCTTGAAGTGATGTTACCAGCCCAACACACCACAGTTTAGAAAAATCACACTGCCCATCACAGATTATAGAATATGTGACAGATGTCACTTCCCACATTAAATGAATGCGGTCCCCTAAGGATAAAGAGCCTGCTCTGCCCTTTCTTATACAGTTCCTCTGTGTTCAGAGACCAGTCAAATCTGTCATTAATGTGGACCCAAGTATTTGTAGGAGTGGACCACCTTACACACACTTCTTGAATAGTGACTGGACATAGATGCTCTTTGGTGCAGTGAAAGTCAATAAAAAGCTCCTTGGTTTTGGTGATATTAAGATGCAGACAATTCTCTTTGCATGAAGAAACAACCTTTTTCACTTGACTCTTCTCCTCAATCTCATCCCCTTTATCAACACACCCCAATATACACCCCCAATAAATGCAGAATCAGCTGACAAGTTCTGCAAGTGACATGTTCTGCTGTTATATTTATAGTCTGAGGTGTACAGAGTAAAGATAAACAGAGACTGGGCTGTTCCTTGTGATGTTCCAGTGTTGCTCACATCTGTATCAGAAACACAGTCCTTGAGTGACAGACAGTCCATTATCCAAGGCACCATGGGTTCATCTACCTGCATATCTTTGAGTTACCTCTTGACAGAGATGGCTGGATAGTATTGAAAGCACTAGAGAAAAAAAAAACATCATTATCACTGTGCCGCCAGCTTTGTCCAGACGAGTATAAGTCTTGTGGAGCAGAAGAATAATTGCATTCTCCACTCCAGTATTTGTCTAATAGGCAAACTACAGCCTCTACCATAAGAGGACTCATCTAGTCTAGAACCAGTCTCTCAATGGTCTTCATGATGTGAGATGTAAGTGCCAAAGGTCTGGAGTCATTAGGTGAAGAGGTGCCTATCTTCTTTGGAATAGGAACAATGCAGATGTTTTCCATAACAGTGGCACTTTCTGAAATCTTACGGACAGAATGAACAGGTGACAGAGGACACCACAAAGGTGGTGAACTTGAAGACTGACTCCATCTGGTCATGCAGCTTTTCCTGTGTGTGGCTTCCTCAGTTGTCTCCTTATTTGGTCTTAAGTCATGGGCAGTCCACACTGATGGTGAGTGGTGGACTTGTCAGTGGCCATTCCAGTCAATGTGATAGGAGTTGTTGATGTATTACAGATGGTGTGGGGAGACTGGTAATTGGAAGAAGGTGGCAGTGGGAGGGAACATCTATTAAAAATAGGTTCAGGGCATTAGCTTTGTCCACGTCTCTTTCTAGCACCTGAGCCCTGGATTGCTTGAGTCCTGTAATTATACCCAGTCCATTCCAGACATCCTTCATGTTATTCTGAGTGAATTTGCTTTCTATTTTAACTTTGTAAGCTTCCTTTCCTTTTCTCAGCTTTTTCTTTAGCAAACTGTAGTATGAAGTCACATGGCTTTTGTTTTGTGTACAATGCTGTTAGCCTGTTTAAGATATTCATATCCTAACAGATAGCATTCCACATAGCTAATAGAATATTTTATAGAATCAGCATAATATATCTGTGTTTAGCCAGCTGGACTAACAGGACCCCCCGATTACCATAGGTCATTTTGCACACTGTTAACAGTGACACTTCTCATAACTCGAATATTCAAACTGGCCATGAGGCAGCCCAGGGTAGCTTCTGGGTAAACACCAGAATTACTTCCAGGGTTAGAATTGGCCCATTGACACTAGGCTACTGTGGTGGCTTCTGTTACCTTAAAAATTTCAGTGCTCATATTTTCCAAGCACCTCAGAAGAGCAGTACTTCTAGGAATTGCACTAAAAGTCAGGCTAGGATAAGAATTTGTCCTGCTAGCACATGAGAAGTAATTACAAAGCATTCTACTCCCAGTTCCAGCATGCAGTTGGAGGCCATGTTTCAGAATGCGTGATGTCACAATTTTATACAACCCATTCCTGCAAAATGCCACTCAAGATGACTTTTTGTAGTTTTCTGATATTAATGCTAAAGCTTTACCACATAGGAAATAATAATAGTAATAGTAAAATAGTAATAATAATCAGAGTAAGAAGCAGAAAAAAAATGAAGGAAAATATAGCAAAAGGATTTTGAGCTAAGCTTTGTGTAACTGTTGCCCCTTGACTGCAGCAACATCAATAATAATACTGTAAAGAGCACCAAGATGGAAATATGGAGACACATGTTTATTTAACAATGAATGATTCACAGCCGTACTTTCAGAAGAATAACCTTCCCGCTGTTATGGCCACAGGAAGCACCTCATAAAATACTACTTACTTATGTCTCCTAATTCCCTACAGAACATGAGACCATGACAATCTCCTTCCATCTTGTTCTATCATTGGCAGCATATTATGTTTCACCCAATGAGAGGCGCAATTCTTTCAGTTCACCTTCTACAGTCCACCTCCAGGTTGTTTTAGGTCTTGTTTGCTTCTTTTTCCCATGTAGTGTCCAACTCATAGTTACATTTGGGATGTGGTTCTGGTCCATCTGGAGCACATGCCCAAGCCATTTCATTCCACACTGCTTGATCTCCATTACCACATTATGTTAGTTGGTCTTCTCATATAATTCTACATGTGAGATTTTCTCTGGCCAGAAGATAAGGCAAATTCTATTGAGGCAATTATTATGGAATACCTTAATCTTTTTCATGTCAGTCTTGATGACATGCCAGCATTCTGACCCAACAAGCAGAACAGATTTGATGTTGCTGTTGTATAGTCTTATCTTTGTTCTAAGGCCATATTGTGTGGATTTACAGATGGGCTAGAGTCTAGTAAATGCACAGTGGACTTTACCTATTATTGCCTTAATGTCCTTAGCTGCAGCATTGTCCTTGCTCAAAAGACTGCCAAGTTAGATGAGCTCTTCAGCATCTTCAGGTGGGCTTCCATTCAGAATAATGGGTTCATCAGATCATGCATTGATGCACATTGCTTTGGTTTTGGTGATGCTTATGTTGAGGCCCATTTTCTTGGCAAAGCTGCCCAGTCTATTGGTCTTCTCTTGCAGGTGGACATGCATGTATGACAAAAGAGCTACATCATCTGTGAAATCAAGGTCTTCAAGCTGTTGGAAGAGAGTCCACTTTACACCTCTAAGCTTGTCTGATGTTGTCTGTCTCATGATCCAGTCAATGGCTACCAGGAAAAGGATTGGTGAGATGATAGGTTGCCATCAAGGTTGACACTACACTCGGACTGCAGATAGAATAATTCAATCAGTGTAACCATCTTCTGAGGGATTCTGTAAGCATGCAGAGTCTTCCATACAGTGTCATGGTGTAGGCTGTCAAAGGCCTTTCTGAAGTTGATGTATAAGAAAGCATTCCACTCCTGACATTGCCCAATAATGTGATTGTTACTGAAACTAGCACAGCTATAAGTTGGATTCACTCATCTAGTATTCCCAATCATCTTCCAGTCTTGCATGCAGTTGCTCTCTCCATGATCTTTGCTTACCTTCAGTGAGACTTTATTTATCTAATGCCCCAAGAATCTCCACCAGCCTTCTCTAATCTTCTCGGGCTTGTGTAACATGAATCTTCCAGGGGATCATGGAATACACAGCTCTGCAAAACTGTGTGACATTTTGATGTTAATCACTCTTCCTACCCCACCTAGCTACAGGGTAATAAGCCGACTACCACAGTACATTTACAGTACATCCATGAGCCCTAATGTGTTGATACTGTGATGCCATTTGAGGTTCACATGTGGGTGCTAATCCACACTTGGGGCAATGATCTTTATGTGTCTTTTCATAAATACAGCTTACTTTAATATTAACTCCTGTGTGGACTCATGGTAAAATGTATGCATTTGCGTATTACCTCATACCTTGTGTCACACATGTGCGATTAGGAGGCAGTCAAAGAGCCTAAAGGTGAGTAAAACATCGCGAGATAAGGAGTTGTCACGTGGTGCTTACCTGAACTCTCTTTCATCAACAGAAAACAAGAAGAGAAATAATCCAGCAACTTCCGGGTTCCAAAATAGCCGCAATGACGTCACTTTCGGCCAACCTTTATGACATCACTTCCGGCACCCACAAACCACCTCACTTCCGACTCATCAGAATGACATTGTTCCCGGTTCCTGCTGCAATGCCAACCATTTCCTGTCACATGTTTTGTTCTGCTATATAACCGCCATTTTGTAACAGTAAATTCATTCATTGTACTTTCAGGACTTTGAATCACTGCATTTTCTCATATTGTCTGGATGACAATATACGGGGACGGTCCCCAAAACTTTATTTTTGTATTTGTGACGTTTATTCTACCACACTTGTTAGGGCATTCAAAGTTTGGAGCAAAATTTTAGAAATGATTGGTTGTGACACATAAAAATCATCAGTTTTGCAAAGCTGCATTTTCTCTGTGTGCAGAAAAGTAATGTTACCAACATATTTTACTTCAGCAGACAGTGCATGGTTTCTCCACTTAGATGGTTTGAATACATCACATATAAGATTTGTTATAAATATTTTTCCATCTCCGTCAGATCAATATCTTTTCACAAATGTATTGTTTTATTATTAATATTTTTTTCCAGCATTGCCAAAATCATTCTCAGGATGTGTGTGCCAATCTCCACCTGAAGGCCATATTCTGGTAGCTTCTAGGATGTTAGGACAGCTCAGAAGCTCTCCTAAACCCCGGTGAAGTTAGAAGTAGTTTCCTAAATTAGAGAAACTGATAAAATGCTTTTACTCCTACTATTTTGCATCACTCTGAGAATGTTAAGCCAGCTACTACTGTTTTCCTTCTCTTAGACACTTGATAAATATGGACACAAATGTCCTCCATTTCCTTCTTGTTTCACTCTGTGTCAGGACACCCTTACATATGTTGGGTCATCTTATTTCTAGAGTATTGTAGGAATGTAGCATGTGTCTGCCCAAGTCTGACTATATTTCTCGTGCCCTTCTGAAACACCTACCCCATGGTCTACCACTTTCTGGCAGTGCCCTCATTATCAGACTGGCATGGCCACATGCTTATATATTGTCAGTGCATATTTCTGTGTTGTTGTTACTGCCTTGTAAAGTCTTGTCTTTCATCATATTATTTTTTCTCACCTGCAGTTCCCGTCCTACCAGATCCCCCTCTACAATGTTTACTGGATTAAATAAAAAATGAAAAGTTAGGAATACTTTCTTTTAAGTACAAAACAGATTGGCCTTCACATGCAAGCAAGGATATAAAATGTACTTTGGATAACATCAGAAAATGCAATCATTATGCAGATGGTTCCTATTATAGTGGATTTTAGTTTTTGGCCCAAAATAAGTGTAGGGGGCAGTTTCAACATTTAATCACTTTGAATGGTTCTCTTTAAACCCCCGCAGCTCACAGAGGCTTGTATTATATGTTACAGAATTGTGGTGGATTTGAGCATAAACAGTCATTTCCTTACCCAATTTGCTTTCAGAAAGTGCAAAAGTATTATAAATTCTCCCACTATTTTTACTGTCTTTATTTTGGTCAGGTACGATGTGGGCATGCAGAACACACCTCAGAGTGGGCCCAGTGGTTCTCAGACACAGTGTCACTTCAGAGCCACTCATCAATTCCAACTGCATGTCCTCAACCAGATGGAAGAAGCTGTAAACTCTAATCTATGGGCACCCCAGCCCAGCATCTAATTAGAGTCTAAATGGTTGAAAGGAAAACAATCCAGGAACAAAAGAAAAAAGAAAAGTTCAGCTATTATAGAGTGGCCTTAGTACTTATTAAAACAATATGCAAATACTCATTTTCTTTGTTAAAGGCAAAGAAAAAAAACAAAAAAGGAAATGTTCAGTACTATTTTCTAGTTAAGACACGTCTAGAGAGAGAAGGAGCTGATTTCAACAAGATTCCGTTTGACAGACTTGATAATCCATCCAGTAGACTACCTGCATAGGCGTGGGCACTCGGCTGTTCCTGGTGTTGTGACCGTTTCAATCTTTCCATAAACTGATCAAAAACATACATGCAGTACCTTTAGAAAGTATTTAGACCACTTCACTTTCTTCACATTTTCATATCTCTCTAGCTGTTCTATTTGTCTAAGACTGGAAGAAATCTAAAAAATAAATGTGAAACTCAGCATTAACATTTAGCCATCTGTTGGAATTTATTTTGTAATACATGTACAAATAAAATGCATAATATTTGTTATTCCAACAGATGAAACATTTATTACTACAAAAGTTTGTGATGTGCCGACAGTTGCATTGACAAAAGCAATGAATATGTCTGAATTATATGACATTTGGTACGGGATTCGTAAAAGCCGTGTTAATGTTTGTGGTGCACCATCTGTTGGAATGATTAATGCAGTGGATTTTAATGCTAGAAATGTTTGTGATGCACCATCTGTTAGAATTACAGGGACATAGCAACCAGACAGACACACAGACATATATCCTTTTTTAAGGTAGATTATTTAAATTCATTTTACCATTATTTACCCCAGAATGACAAAACAAAAACAGGATTTTAGGATCTTTTGTAGGTTTATTAAAAATTCTGACAGAAGAATTCAGACCCTTTACTCAGCACTTAATTGAAACACCTTTAGCAGTGATTAGAGCCCGGAGTCTTCTTGGTTCTGATGTGACAGGTTTCATACCTCTGGGTTTGGTAAATTTCTTCCATTTCTCTCTACAGCTCATCTCAGGTTCTGTCAAGCTGGATGCAGACTGTCAGTGGTCGAATATTTTTATGTCTCTCCAGAGATGTTTGTTTGGGCTCTACAGTAGCTAAGCCACTCAAGGCCCTTCACAGATTTGTCTCTTAGCCACTCCACTGTTGTGCTGGGTCATTGTCCTGTTAGGAAGTTGAACGTTTGGCCCAGTCTGATGTCCAGAACACTCTGAAGTAGATTTTAATTAAGGAAAACTCTGTACTTTGCTCCGTTCAGTTTTCTCTCAACTCTGGTATGTCTCCCAGTCCCTGTCTCTGAAAAACAACCCCATGGCATGATGCTGCCACCACCATGATTCACCATTGGAATAATATTGTGCAGGTGAATGAATTCCACCAGACATGATGCTTAGAAATGAGGCCAAACAGTTCAGTTTTCATTTGGTCAGACCAGAGAATCTTGTTTCTCATAGCTTGAAAGTTCTTGAGATGCGTTTTTGCAAGCTTCAAGTGGACTTCAACATCTCATTTAGTCAGTCTGCCATCAAGCCACTGGTGATTGAGCTTCTGGAAGTTTCTCCGATCTCCAAACAATTTCTATGGAGTTCAGCCAGAGTGACCATCAGGTTCTTGGTCACCTCTCTTACCATGACCCTTCTCCTAAATTGCTCACTTTGGTCAGGTGACCAGCTCTTGGAAGAGTTGTACGTGTTCCAAACTTACTCCCCAGGCCAGTGCGCTCTTGGAAACGTTCAGTGCTGCTGAATTGTTTTTGTAGCTGTCCCCAGATCTATGCCTCAGCACAATCCTCTCTCTAAGCTGTATAGGCAATTCCTTCAACCTCATGGCTTGGTTTTTGTTCTGATACACATTGTCAACTGTGGCACCTTCAGTAGTCATGTTCAATCAATAGAACTGACCACAGGTAGACTCCAAACCAGGCAAAAAAACATCTTAAGGATGAGTAATAGAATGGGATACACCTCAGCCTAATAGCAAGTGTCACAGCAAAGTGTCTGAATACTTGCTTCAATGTGATATTTCAGGTTTTCATTTTTTATAAATTTGCAAAAATTCTTAAAAAGTCCTGTTTTCACTTTGACATTCTGGAATATTGTATGATGAATACAAAATTAATCTAAATTATTTTAGCAGTATTAGGGTGTTGTAACCATTATGGATGTAGTGAGAAGTCAAGCAAAATTACACCTTTTATTGGCTAACTAAGAAGGGGCTTGAGTTGCCTCAAAAATTGTAATCTTTTTAGTTAGCCAATAAAAGGAATGCTTTTAGCATTAAACTTTAATATAACAAAATATGAAAAAAGTAAAGGGTCTGAATAATTTCTTCATTCACTCTATGTTGATTACTACTGTATGCCTAATTTTTAAATAACTAAAGTGTATATGTTCCTTAGCAGTCTCTGATGCTAGACTTGCCTTGTGCATATTTATGGTAAAAGGTGTGTTAGGTAAGGTTTTAGCCTTTTGGTATGTGAATAAGTCACAACAAAATCAGAGCCTGAAGAGAGCTACTGACAAAAGCAGTCCAATAAATATTAACGCAGTGTCATAAAGAGTGATCTTCGCAGAGTCAATGGAAGCTCTGATTGGGGTGCTCGAGAGACTGAGCGAGGAGTCTGAGTGTCTGGGCTTGTGAGTGTCCTGGATAAAAATCAAGATCCAGGCCTTTAATGACATCTTGGGCACAGCCATCAGCAGTGTGTCTGTTTGCGGAGAGACTGTCCCTTGGCAGTGACATTCATGTCTCTGGTGACTCTTCCTATGAAATCAGTAGACAGATTGGGAGAGCACGGGGGTCATGATGTCGCTGGAAAGGGATGTGTGGCACTCTTGATATCTATGCAAAAGGATGAAGGTCCAAGTCTTTAGATTTCTGGTGCTTCCTGTCTTGCTATATGGTTGTGAAACATGGACGCTATCCAGTGACCTGAGATGAAGACTGGACTCCTTTGGTACTGTGTCTCTCCTGAAAATCCTTGGGTACCGTTGGTTTGACTTTGTTTTGAATGAGCAGTTGCTCATGGAGTCCCGAATAAGGCACACTACCTGCATTGTGAGGGAGTGTCAGTTACGGCTCTACGGCCATGTGGTGCGTTTCCCCGAGAGTGATCCGGCTCGTAAGATCCTCATTGTTGGGGACCTGAGTGGCTGAACCAGGCCAAGGGGTACCCCACGTAACACCTGGCTGCAGCAGATAGAGGGTCATTTCCAGAAGGTGGGTCTGGCCTGCGTGTCTCCCTGGGGGGTCCTGAATTGTTTCGTCGTGTGGTGGGTGCAACAACGCACTGTACCAGTGCATGCTCCCCAACTTGACTTAATTTGACTTGTCATAAAGAGAAATGGTCTAGAATCCCCCTAATTGTTGTGCAAGTCAAATCAGCAGCTACAGGAAACATTTGGTTGAAGTTATTGCTAATAAAGGGACTTCATCCAATTTGGAATACAAAGATTCAAATATTTTTTCCAGCCTGCACCGTGAACATTTAAACAGTATGTTCATTTTTAGTACGGTTGTTTTGGTGTATTAGTTTTAGAGATTGTGTTTGTCTGGAACTGCAACTTAGTTGAAGATGAGACCACATTTTTTGAGTAATTAAGACAGATTATTTCCAAAGAGTTCACCAACTCTTTCTTGCAGCTGTAGGGTACTGAGCTCTGCAGAGGCCATGAGATAACAAAACAGTTTTTTAAAAAAGTCTGATTTAGCATAAGCTGTGCCAATTCAGTGTGTTCATAACAAAATGTAATGATTTTCTTCATGAGGTAGAAGTACAAAATAAACAAAAACAGCTGCATTAAAAATTTGACATTTGAAAATATGAAAATGTATGCTTCATTTTAAATTTTTAAAGTCTAAGTATTCTTGATTGTAATAAAAATGGGTCATTTGTCACTCTCCTATTTGGGGGCACCACTTAAACGATCAAAAATAACATCATATTCTTAATCACTGATCTTGAAGTGATCTAAAATGATTCACATCCTTCTTTTTAATCCTTATGGCAGTTGAGAATCAACCTGTTAATATCAAAACTATTATCATATCCATGATTATCAATCTCCACAGAGCATAAAACGTCACTCCACATAACCTATATTACCAATCCATCATTTTTTTCAAGGTTTTGTGAAAAGGACTAATGTTGACCCCTCGCATCCCATTAAGGGGTGAACCCCTGGAGTTAACCCCTGGGGTTGTCTGATGTGGAATGCACAACTTTAAGTCCTTCTGATCATTTTTGCTGAACACACTTATGGACTTAGTCTTCATCATTAGGGTATAATTTCTTACACTAAATGGACCAGCTGTAGCAGAGTAACACAAAATGTCAGCCGTATTTGTTTGACCTTTTCCATGTATAAAACATATATACCTGAAGAAGAGTTTCATTGCTCCATCTTCAAAGAACGTCACCAAGCACAGCACTTGACGGCACTTCAGGAGGTGTGGGTTCCTGTTACTTCTGGGTTACGTTCAGTATAATTTAGGACCATGCATTTCAAAAAAAAAAAAGAAGAAAAAGGAAGCATCAAACAACCATCATACCAAGCACTGCTATTGTTGCATCGAAGGCATCCACAGATCATCACTGTTTTCCTTGTTACACACACACAGCAGTAAGGGACTTAGGACTGTTCATCACCCACATCCCAGGGCTGTCAGACTGCATTCTGGAGTCTTCGCTGACACCGTTTGGTTCATACTCAGAGATAGCACTGTCTGTGTCGTGATTTTCTGTCATTTCATCATTTAGGACTCCCCAGTTTCCATGATTTCATTGAAATTTTTGTGTATATGAATGTTTGTTTGTCATTTTGTGAATTATATATGTTTTCTGGTTAAGATAAGGGAGGGCAAGGGAGGTCAGGTCTGTGTCTGTTTTTTTATTTATTTATTTGCATCTGTATTATATTTCATCCTTTTCCAATATATTCATTTCTTTCCATACTGAACCTTTAATCTTTCACCAACTTATTTGTTTCTACTGTCAATTGGGATGGAGAGCAGGTAAGGATCAAAAGGGAAAGTGCAGTTTGACGTGGCCCATTTGGAACTTCTGGAGCAGGTAACTTGCTGCCTTCTCAGCATGAGCGCAGTTGTTACACAACAATGTCCCACAAATCAGGGTATTTTAGGTGTAGAGGGAAAAAGGTGGGGATAACTCCAAAAATCTCAGCATCTGATAACTAGACATTAAAAGGAGTTGAGCAATACATCATATGTGGCAGTTTTCTCCTACCAGTCAGTCAGGAGGGTCTAGACAACAAAAACTGAAGGGATTTTAAAACGTTCATAAGTAATTCTTAAGAACATAACACTAGCAAAAGAGTCAGAGATATAGAGGGCACCTATGTCTTCAATGTTTGTCTCTTTTAAGGAGTAGCCTAGAAATAACGAAGCCGCAAGCTAAACACTGCCGGGTTCAGTTCAGGCAAACTGGGTCTGTATGCTTAATGTTTGAACTCAGCTCTTGTACCTGTAGATTAAAACCATTTGTTGGAAGCTATAATCAAGTCTGTGAGGACACACACTGGTTGCCACATTTCAAATTCAAATGGCAGTCTAAGTAAATTGTATATTTCTTTTAGTCTTGCAGCAGAGGAAAATGAGTGTATGGGCGCCTGTTTCATTACACGTCTATCTCAGTCATTACATGAACTGCTTTCATGTAAAACGTTTCATTAAGTGGTCAAATAAGACTGTGCCTTATTCACTAGGTACACATTATAGTTACAGAACCAGAGCAGAGCGGTTGTGTTACTAAACTCTGAAAGTGTGGCATTCATGGTTTATTTTCATCATCCTTTATTCCCATTTCATTTGAGAGCTTTTCGCTTTTTCGCTCTTTTTTTTTTTTAAATAATTTATTTCTGCTCTCTTTGTTCTGCCATAGATGGTAGTTTCCAGGCCAAAAGGTAAAGGAAAAGAAACAGTAAACAAGTAAAAGTCAAAACTGGAAAGAAAATAAGAAACAGACATTGTGAAGCTTGGGTCACAAAGATGCACAGGAGACTAGAAAAGAAAACAGGTTTCCAAGGAATAAATCTTTATTGTTGAACTGGCAGGTACAAACACAAGACCTTATCCAGAAGAGGTTTGTGAACAGCAGAAAAGCACACAGGAAGCAGAACACAAAGTCCTCCTCATCAAGCAGGTTCAATGGCTCGGAAGCAGCGACTGGAGCAGACACAGTCTGAGGGAGAGAGGACAGGAGAGTGAGCCATTAGGTTGGCCGGCGTTCACAGGGCACCGTGGAACATATAGTTGAATACCACAGCCCTGCTGGGTACCGTGGGTGCTGCCAGGGGATGCTACAAGAGAACCTGGGGAGTAGCCCAGAAGTACTACCAAGTCACGGGAACAAGGCCCTGAAGTACTTCCAGCCTGAAGAAAACTCAAGTTCTCCATCTGACCCGGAAGTCCTGGCAAGTAACGGGGACGGAAGGACAGAAGGACAGAAGCACTTCCTGGTCGGACCATATATAAAGGACTGCAGTGAACCCAGCAACAAGCCAGAGTTGGGTGGAGGTGGACAAAGCTTGCCAGGAGGTGTGGAGGAGAAAAGAGAATAGTGTTTGTGAGTATTATTACTGTTGACTGCCTGTATTATTGTGGCTGCGGTTCTTAGGAAGCACTGTTGGAGAAGAAAATAATTTTAAAAAACTTCTTTGTGTTTTAATATGGTGTCAGTCTGTAGGGTTTAAAGTTGCAACAGTGCCACCTAGCCTTCACACCATATGCTCTGACATTGTTCCCTAGACAATGCCATCTTATAAAGCATCACTTCAGTGACATCATAAAAAGTGACGCAGAAATAAACTTTATAAAATGGTGATCCTAGCAGGACAAAAAGATGGACAACCAATCCCAAACTTCTACGTCACTACAGTGCTTCGTCTAAGAAAATGATGGACCACAAGTCTAAGAAGGCCATATTCTTCAAAATCTTATTGGTAGAGAAAATGACAAAGATGATCAGACTTACAGTAGATCTCTGCTCTGTTTGAGATGCTGCTTCCCAGAAGAAAAGCAGCTTGAGAGTTAGCATATAGTTACAGTCTTAACATTAGAAAGTTTTATTTTGCATCATAGACGTGAAAGCATTTACAAGCATGCACAGAGGGAGAAGCCACCCTGTGAGTTTCTTGCCAGCATTTTTAAAAACTGTAAAGAATGGCACAGCATTTGCTCTCTGCCGGGATAACTCCGCCAACAATTCTGTCACACTGCAGCTTGCAAGTAAAGCTGTTGTCTGTAACTCTTCAGACTTTTCACATTTTAGAATAATGGCCTTTCACAGAAGGTTGAGAACCAGGGACATTTCTATCCTTTTTGTGGCTCTAAGGTGTATACCTTGTCACATGTGTATGCCAGGCTCACCTAAGGTATGTGGTACCACCCCAGGATGAGAGGGGGTGTTGTCACTAATAGTCTTGTCTCTTTGTTCCCTCTCAGCACTGAAGAAACGAACCCTTAAGGGCAACGGAGCTGGAGAAGCCCTGTCTCTTCTGGTTCAACCGATACAAAATGGAGACGTCCCCGAAAGGAATAAAATGAGCCCGACTGTGAGGAATGACTCCAGACCTGTAGTACCCAGAAAACAACATTAGAGGGCCATTGCCAGTGCTATTTGCTAGTGCCATCGTGTCTCATTTAAGTTCTTTTATCTTTACTTTATTGGTTTGAAAATAAACAGAGTTTGCCCAGTTGGCACCCCAGCTATTTTGGGACTTATTCTGCCTTCTCATTCTCCCCACTACAACTTCGTTATGACAGTATGTAATCCATCACAATAAAAGAATGCACTGTACTTCTGCGAGGATGTGAAAAAAAGAGACATAAATACAATTGATGTCTCAAGTGACTGATAGATTATATGCATTATGTTGTAGAAAAGAGCACAAGCAAATACAGAGGTATGGATAAGACTTTAGGGAATAGTATTTCTTGTTTTCCGCCCTAAAAAATCTACAATGCCTTCAAATCAGTTTTTAATAAGATTGGCATTTTGCAATTGTGAAATTGTCACCATAATAAGTTTTAGTGGCAATTCCATGCAATGGTATGTCAGCTGAAACTTGCCTGATTTGATCATCACAAATAACCAGCTTCTGTTATTCTATAAAACATGCAGCATGGGGGAAATTCTCACATTTTAATATATATGTATATATATATATTTTGTTCTTTATTAAACCTTATACAATATCTTGAATTAGGAATATGTTAGTTTTCACATACCCCTTTGAGTCAGAGTGCAGGGTCATCCATTGTACGGTACCCCTGGAGCAATTGCATTTTAAAGGCCTTGCTCAAGGGCCCAGCAGAGTAGGATCTCTTTTGGCAGTAATGGGGATTTGAACTGACAACCTTCTGGATACCAGCGCAGATTCTTAGCCTCAGAGACACCACTCTGCCCATTTCTTAAAGGATGCATTTGGATTTCTGTTGTTCCTGTAACCACATCAAAAGTGTCACACCAAGACACTTAATTTACCTTCAGAAAGACAAATGCAACTGTTAGGTGTTGGAATGTTAAAACTGAAACTGCATCAATTACAACACAAATCCCCTGTTCAACAAATAAAAACCTTCCTTTGTCATTAATGAAACAATTAAAAAATCCCGTAGGCTTGGAGGAAAACTCTAATCATTTAAATTCTTAAGGCAAGCAGACCTTTTCAAAACATTACTAAACCAGGTGACATTGTAGGCGTTAGTGCATACAGCCCTTTTATGATGTCACATGTTAACTTTAAGGACCCATTTACACCTAAACAGCAGTAGACCAGTGCGCTCCTACACTGCTTGTAAAGTTAGCTGCAATTATTTTTTATGAAACTATTCACATCTAAGCTTTTTAGCAGGGAGTGGTTTAGTAATCTCCTGTCTGCAGTAGTTTTTGGGTGCTTTTAGCCAAATGTTTCTTCCATTGAAGTGAATGGTAATGTTTGTTAAGGGCTGGATTAAAAAAGAGCATTTTTGCAGCATTTTTACGGGCAATCAATGTCTCTTCCTGTTGGATGAGCAAGGAGTGAAGTATCCCGTTGAAACTAGAAAAAAAGAAAGAAAGTGCTTGCTATGTGCACTTTTACAGATAGGGCGCACCACAGAACCCCAAACTCTGGACACAACCAACACAAATACAGTCACAGGTTCAAAGCAGATGTTTCTATGATAAAGATATCTCACAAAGGTTGCTCCAAAAGGTTGCACAAGTCATTTTCAGCAGAATTAATATATTTTCCTTTATTTTCTCTCTCTCTTTCTCTGTCCACCTCCCTCCAAAGAGTGTTGCCTTCCTTCCTCCCATCTCTTACTCAAATGGAAAAGGTTGGATGGTTTTATTTTATGTTGTACCTGGGAGTACTTCCAGTGCCAGGGCATAGCCCACTGAAAGCACTTCTGGGTCAAACAGAAGCTCCAAAAAATAGGGATCATGAATCCCTACAGCATCCCCTGACAGCACGGGACTCACAGAACTACAATTCCCATCATGCCCTGCAGGCGTCCACATAGTTAGTGAGGTCCTGGGATGTTGACTTCTAGTGGATGGGAGATAAACATATTTCAAAACTGGAACCTTCCCACAATGCTCCTTTGTTTTGTATTCCCACCCGGGTAAGGGTGCAATACCCATCCCAGATGGCATGCCAATCCATTACTGTCCTATTCCAGCTTCCCTTCTCATCAAGGGTCCCCCTTTTCTCCCGGGCAGGATGCCACATAATCCTGCCTGGCACTTAGAACAGCTATGATGAAGAGATTAAGCACATGTGTAGCTTGCAATCGAGCAACAAGAACTGAACAAAAGTTATAAGTATACATTTAGTTTGAATCAGGTTAAAGTTTAGTAAGTTTAGTGCAGATGTTTTAACACTGGCACATTTGTAACACACACACTGCATTCCTACCTCACAGTGCCAGTGTCCACATGGAGTCGGCCAGTGTATTTCTGGATTTGTTAGCATCAGTGAGTGTGCTTAACTGCGGATGACTACGTGTTTTTAACAGTGAAAACTAGAAACATGCTTGTAATACTTCTCCATTAACAAAATACAGTTAGTCTTTCATGAGCTTTGAAATAAATAACACTCATCCCTTGTTCTCCATTCCCAAAGACGAGCTCCACAAATATTTGTGGTATGGACACCAGCCTATAGGCCACCAGATCACATGTTTTCAGAATATTTATAGCAAATAGATAAATTAATAATAAACTGATACTTTATTTTTATTTTTTTGTTAATGAATTACCCATTCTTTTCTGAATTGCTGTGTGGTTGAGCCCTGCAAAGGACCAGTGTACTGTCCACCACATTTGCTTCTTGCATTACAATTAGTGCTGTTCTGATGATAATCACTGGCTGTCTGTAAATTCAATTTCCCCCTCAGCACATATTGTACGCCCCATGATTACTCCCTCTATGCGGAGAAGTCATGCACTGTTAGCCAAAATGAAAATGATACCTCATGTTATGTGTTTTGACTGCATGCAAAATGTAGCTTTGCAATAGCATTGATTTCAGTATGTCACAACCAACCATTTCTAATGAGCAGGACCCCGAGTTATGACGTATTTCTGTCTTAATAATGGAGAAATCCAAATGAAACAAAGATCATGGTATTCCTGGATAAATGTTCAAACGAGTGAGGCATGGTGCTCTTCTGTCGAGACTGTTGAGAAGCAGCAGAACAATTACAGTAAAACATTGAACGGGAAATTGCTGCTATAAGCCCTACAATGCTTGTGGATACCTTTGCCAATATGGAGTGCCATGTCAATCTGTGTTTGCAATAAGAAGGATCATTTATACATCTATCAAGGTATGCACTGTATTCATTTTGTTTCTATCTCCTCATTATTACGTGAGTAACACATCATAACTCGGGAGACCTACCCATTAGAATCTCCCTGTACAGTGGACCCTTGACTTACGAACTCAATTCGTTCACGAGGGCTGGTTGTAACTCAAGTTGGTTGTAAGTCATGACTATTTTTCCCATAAGATATAATGGAAATACCCATAATGCGTTCTGAACCTCCCTCAGCAACATTTACGTAACCTTTTCATAATAAAAAAGGGTTGTATAATGTGCATAATTTACCAAAAACACCAATAATTTTTTCCAATGTACTAGCCAAAAAGTTATAAAAAGTGCCTAGCCTACCAGAAACAAAATTTCATACTGTATTCACCATTTAAGTTGACATCTTTGGCTTGCAAGAAGGGAGGAGGAGGAGAATGAAATGGAAGATGGTTATTGCTTGGAAGGAGCTTCCTTATATAAATCTTTTCTTTGTAAAATTGTCGAGATGGTGGATTTCAATATGCTGTACATATTAGCGAGATCGGTCACATGAACGCCACTCTCATATTTCCGCACAATTTCCTTCTTCGTTTCGATTGTGATCGATTTCTTTACCTTCGTAACCTTCTCTTCTTTCCTTAGCAATTATCGAAATAAATTATATAAATCACTGCACTGACTGAAATTATGTCCACAAACATATGTATCTGGGCTCCGACTAATGCTCATGAACGCTCTCGGCTGTTTCTTTACAATCGCACAAGCGAATACACGTGACTGCATTCGGGTTGTAACGCAAGACGTTGGTTGTAATTCAAAACAAAAATTTTGGTCGTAAACCAAGTTGTTCATATGTCAGGCCGGTCGTATATCGAGGGTCAACTGTATATTGAACCAAACTTTGAGTGCCCTTACAACACAGGAGGTAATACATAGATTTATACATTTCTCCACCTCTCCAAGAGAGACAATGTTAAAGCAAGACGCATTCATACAAATCGCTGTTTTTCCTTGAACTGTTGGTGTGACTGACTGTACACTCATAAAGATCATCGCCCCAAGTGTGGATAAGCTCACATTGAATTGCAAGTGGTATAAGTACACAGGTGGTCATGGATGCAAACTGTATTGTAGTAGCCAGCATGTTACCTTGAAGATTGGTGGACTGGATGGATGATTGACAGCAAACTATCACAGAGGTACACAGCGCAGGAGCCTCTAGAATTTTCATGTTGCACAAGCCCAGGAAGGTTCAGTTCCAAGACATTGGATAAATGGAATCTTGCAGAATATAAGAGTTGGGGGGGGGTCACAAAGAAAGTGACTGCACATGACTTTAAAGACATTCATGTGACTTCAGAAACAGCACAAGAATAGCCATGGCTAGTTTCACAAACTTATGTTACAAGGCATTTCCCATGGACTAAACAGTGGGAAGATGATTGTTCTGGAAGGCTGGTTGTGAATCATATATTGTTAAATAAATGTACCCATTATTGAGCTGTCACGCGGTATATGTCTTGATCTTTCCATCTCAGTACTCATTACAGTATTATTCTTGATGTTGTTGCGAAATGGCCCAGTGCAACACACGACTCTAGACTACTTCATGAGAGCGGCATAAACCTTAAATTTGTACATAATCACATGCTTTTGAATGTTCTTCTTATAACTATTAAAATCTTTGTGATGAAGCCTTAGCATTAGTATCAAAAAACTACAAAACAACATCATGATTTCCAAGGAAACTACACCTTTATGTTTGCAGCTTGGGGTGCTGTAAAACTGTGATGTCATTCATTCTCAAATGTGAACTTCTGCTCCTCGCAGGGAGTGGGTGTAGGATGCTTCATAACAACTTCTCATGTCCTACTCTGAGACAGGACAAATTCCTATCCTATACAGACTGTGGTGCAATTCCTAGGAGGAATTCTGAGACGCTTCCTAAATATGGGCACATCTTAATAATTTGTCCATTTTGTTTTTCTCATCCTTCTGACTCTCCAAGATTATAGAATTGAATGTTACTGACCATCATTTCTCCACTCCATTAGATGGGTTGCACCCTTGTGTAAGTGGAGCTCAGACTCCTCTTACTTTTCTTTGGGCTGCATTCTCTTCACTCTGCTAATTGAGATGTGAGGCTTCACCCACTTAGGGTTGAGTCAACAATTAAGACAATCAAGAGTTTGTGGTGAAGAGCATGAAAATGCACCATGTGGCACACTTCACAAGCTCCCCAGGCTATTCATGAAGGCTCTTTTGAGTGTCAACTGATTTATCTATTTGAATGTCGCACATATGTGTGAGGAAGCTCTTCTAAGGAGGGCTTGAGGACAGAGGTGCAGCACATTTCATGTCACGAAGAAGCAGCCGGGTGGTCCCTTCTTGATGTTATTTTGCCAGTTTCTGCTATTTTGGGTTTTCTGTAAATTCATCTTAATTTAAACCAGATTTTCAAGACATATGGCTGAGAGTAATCAGCACTTTTGTAATGGAAAATAAAACAACATGTGCTATCCTGCCAGAATCGTAAAGTGCAATAGACTTGTTGCTATTCAATGCTCATAAGATCTGCCCTTGAAGGAAAGCGTCTGTCTAGATTCATAGATGAAAGTTTACCGAGTCAAAGGGACATATGGGACAGGTAACCAAATATTGGTGAGGGTGACCAGGAAACAGAGCCTATTCTACCAGCAACAGATGCAAAGCAGAAACTGCCTGAATGGGGCCTAGTAGTCTGTTGAAATGAATTCAATCAGTCAGCTATCAGTTTATGCTCGTAGCATCTTTCGCTTCACCATCCTGTTAGGCTTCTTCTTTAGGCAAAATAGAAAAGAATCCTAGAACCTGAATCTTAAGCTCTCATCTTGTTTTTAACCATTTTCAATTTAAAAATTCATTGTATTCCTCCCAATTTGAGCACATCATGGAAGCTTCTGCCCTTCCCTCCATTTTATATCATCTGCACTACTTAGGATTCAGACTCTTGGTGCCGTGATGCAGCCGTACGAACTAGTGGCTTGAAACTCCACTCAGTTGCTATCTGTCTAGTCTGCAAGTTCTCCTAGTAAATCTCTACGGATTTTCTTCAGGATTCTCTGCTTTTTTCCTACATGGCATGCAATTCAGCTTAATTGTCTAATTTAAGTTGGCTTAGTGTGAGTGTGTGGGTTAAAGTTCCCTGCAATGGACTCAAATCAATGGTTCTTGCCATGTTCCTAGTACCATTAGGGCTCCCTATGACCCTAAAGTAGAAAGTAGGTTAGGAAACGGATGGATGGAAAAAAGATAATAAAACAACCTAGAAGTAACGTAAGAAGAAGAATATAATAAGAAAATGTTCATATTCTGAAGGAGAATAACATTGCTATAAGCAGCACCTTTCTTCAAATGTGTACCTCAAGTAAGCAGTAGAAGCAGTCGCCACATGCTTCCTAAGAAAGCCCAAGCCCACATTTCTCACAGCCCAGCAGATGCTTACTGCAGTACTCCTTCAGGCTATGCGGAATTGGCAGTCTGCTCGCTCAGAGTCACAGTAATGAGCCCAATTCCTCCCGGGACGGGCCTTTGTTTCCGAGGTGGAATTGATTGAGCCAATTACATTTATTTCCATGTGGACTTCATCAAGTATTTCCTGGCGGTGATGGCCACATCGCTGTAATGTGGTTCTTTATAAATGCTTCTTCTTCAGGGGGGAGCAGCAGGAAATCAGCTTTACCCCTTCTACCTAATTTGGGGCAATGGTGTTTTTAAATCTATTCTTTCATTCAATTATTAGTATGGTATACCTCAAGTCTAGACTTGATCTAGTGGCCTTAAACTCTACAGTCTTAACCTGAAGGTTAAAGGTTCAAACCCTAACCTATAGCTGCCTTAGCAGCTGTAACTCTGAGCAAATGGACCACAGAAGTACTTTGTCAGGTTGTTGTCCACAAATGACACTACATGAAAATAATTGACAATTAATGTCAAATAAAATAAAATTAAAAAATAAACAACAATTAACCAGATCAATAAATAAAGAAATTCAGGGATAAAATTACAATGATTTGAATAAGCAACTGAATAAATAGAAAAATTCAGGGAATCCGGTAACACTTAGGATTAGATGCTACCTACAGTATAATGCATCTGTTAATCACAAAACATCTTATATATAAATGTCTACACTTGGAAATGTGTGTGTGTGTCTGTCTGGCTCGGAAGTGAGAGGTGGAGTCGGGGTAAGTGCTCCACCTTGGAAGAAACAGAAAACTCGCTTAGCTGCTAATAACAAAAGCGAGGCCAGCATGTCAGCAAAACAAATCCTCCTAGGAGAGAGATGCCCAGAGTAGTTCCTTTCAATTACCTGACATCTCTACATTTCAATTTTGTTCTGATGATTTCAATAGTTTCTAGGACCCTGGGCTTTATACTGTTCGGGGTTACACAGCTAGTTATGTAATAAGACCTTAACAAAGGCATTTGTGGGCCTTAATAACACAAAGCATTAATATTATAGAAAGGTTGTTTATATTATGCATAACTAGCTGTACCATGCAGCTCCTCCCGCATAGTAATGAAACAGGACAAACTTTAAAAATCAATAAACAAAAAGGTATCGCTAGCTAAACAGTGGCAATATCCACTCCAAAATGTGGCAAGAGGGAGATCAATTCAAACGGAGGCTGGCGTGTGAATGAGGAGGGCCGTGCCCAGCTCCCTACTCCTGATGTCATGCTTCCCCCTCCCCTCTGCCCACAGCCTCTGTCTCAGATTAGCGCAAATAAATTGCTCCTTCAAGTCAGCTATGATATTTAGCACAATGAGAGAAGTCACAAAATCAACTGGAATGTACAAGGAGATTATTGAAAAACACATGATCTAAATTTGTTAAGTAGTTCGCTCATGAAAAGCGGACAGACATACAGATAGACAGATGTTATATTTTATAAATACTAAGGGGCTTTGCCCCCTGCTCGCTTCACTCGCCAACCCCTAGGCCAGCACTATGCACCGTTGTGAAGAACAGGGCTGAACGCACCCCAAGGAGATGTGGTCGCTCCTCCGAAACTCCTCTTAAATGCTGATACAATGGGAAACATATAGCAGTTGTTTTTTTTACCTTCTCTTTGCTCGATCAGCTACTGGCTTGCTGCTGCTGCTGTGCCGCGTGATCTGCATTTCAAATGTTTAAAAGCCTGTACAGCAACTGTCCTTTTGTCTCACTGCCTTGTCTCTCTTCTCCCCCAGACATCCTCAAACACTATTCGATCTCTTTTCACTGTTCCATTATTTCATCGAGTAATATTTTCCATTTGTTTGTGCTAATGCAATCTTTACCCTTATTTTTTTGAGACTTTCGAATTTTCCTACTTCCATTATCTCTTACCTGCTCTGCATGTGTATCATGGGACTTGCTTTCAAAGGTTGCAAGTATGACGTGACTTGGCCATCTTGCAGGACGTGAAAGTGTCTCTCTGTCTCTATTCAAAAAATCACGTCTCGTCTCTAGGAAAAAAGTCTTGTCTCATTCCAAGATTTTTTTTTATAATAGAGAGATAGAGATAAGAGCCTCTGACATACCGGTAATATTACTTGTGACTATGAGAGCTTCCTTTTGGCCTTATTAAACACAAGCCAGAGTACTTGGCATTGACTGGTTATCCACCTTAATAAAAAGATAGGCGTCTGTTTGTCTGTCTGGCTGTCTGTCCATTTGCTATTTCGGTCATTCCAACAGATGGCACATTACATGCATTACGGCTGCTTTTAGAAATTCCATACTGTCACGCATCCGGACTCGTCAAGGGTAAGTACTATCACCCTAGGACACCAAGGGGTGCAATCGCTAACCTATCTCCATTTCAACCCAGAACTCTGTGAAGACGCCCAATTAGGGCAACTAGATCCCACCCTTCCAATCCAGGAGCAATAAAAACAGGGCTCTTCCAGGAGGACATGTCTCATTTGGAATGCAATTAACACGCCATATGTTGCTGTGAACTACGACTCTAAGTGCTACATAAAAGCATCCTTGTGTTAGACAATTGCTGGATATATTTCTGTTAACTTTGTGCCATCGAGTACTTGTTATTTTTTTAAAAACATTTTTGAGTAAACAGAATGACCCATTTAGCACACCGACAATCTCTTCTGAGTTTCTATCCTTACTACCGGCTGACGACAAAAACAAATGGCATATAACAGAGACATTTGCATTGCGTGATGCACTACAAATGTTAGCATTAATTTCTGCATTCATTTAGATTTCAACCCATCTTAGACAGGTAGCACAGCAAGTATTTGTATCATGGGTTAAGGTAAGCAACCCTTTAGTCATTGCTGTCTGAAATGGAAGTGTCCCATCCATGATCCACAGTACCTCTCTGTCAATTTCTCTTCTATCATGAGTTGAGAATTTGTTCTTTTTGTGTGGTTGGACTCCATAGTTGCAGCACTTGCTGGGTTGGAACCATGAACACAACTTCTTGGTATTTCCTGGTTTCCTGTGGTTTCACAAACAGACATTTAATACAACAATAATAAACTGGATGGCCTGTTGAATCATTGATAGAGCATGTAAGCTGACAAAGATATATGTTTGCGTTGTTCCCTGTTTTAAATGCCAATTCATGATTAATCCTTTGAAACTATAAATTCTGTATGTTATATTGGGATAACCATAACATAGCTGCTCCCCCACGATTTTACTCAGGATTAAACAAGCTTAAAAATTAGTATGGTATGATATAACGGCGAAATTTCACAAAAATCCAATCAACTGTTTTTGATAATGTGTGGTTTTTGTGCTGGTGGTCCACCAATTAAAATCCCCCAATGAAATTCCTGAAACTCCTATATTTTAAACTGCATAGACAGTAATTTAATGTCATTTGAATGAATTTCTGATGTAGAATGGAGCCTTCACTGTAATCACTTGAACAGTTTGCCAAATTCATTACCTTCAGGTGAACCCATTTAGTGTCCTAATGGTTTGGGTTTTGCACCACCCAATACAGCCCCATTTCTCAATGGGACCTTTAAAGGGCCTTAACATCTACATTTTAAGCAGTATTAATAGTTATTCATATGCAAAATTTCATGTTATTGGTGTGATTAATGTGTTTTGCTCCCCCATTTTATAACCACCCTTCCTTATCAGTATCAGTACCATCTCTAGACAGAGGAGCAGCTTCAGCGACAGACTGCTGTCACTGTCCTGCTCCACTGACACACTGAGGAGATCATGCGACACATCAATTCCACCCGGGAGGAAAAACGATATCATTACAGTATACAAAGTTATTGTCTGTTATACCCGCATTTTTATTACTCTTTAGTTTAATATTGTTTTTTATCAGTATGCTGCTGCTGGAGTATGTGAATTTCCCCTTGGGATTAATAAAGTATCTATCTATCTATCTATCATGACATTTTTAAAAAAACTACGTAGCCAGGAGTTTAAATTGGATTCGCTTTATTGTATAGTACATGCAAAATTTAATTAAGATCGACACAGCAGTGTTGGAAAAATGCAGTTTTTGGGTTGCCCCCCCCCCCCCCTTTACAGTGCTCCCTCCCTAATAAAAAGTTTGAAACAGCACATAGCCTTAATTTTAAGTTGGACCAATGGCAGCTTATGTGCAAACTTTTGTAAAAATCGGTTTGGCGTTTCTGCACGATTGGTGAATAAAAAAATAGACAATATAGAATCTTATTGTCAAATAGGTTTATTAATGTGTGCAGAACAAATAAATCATATCAAAGAAATTTGAAAAATTCAAAAGGCAGACAGAGGATGTTATGATTTTATTTTATATAGAATAATTAAAGATTTTATAAACCATATGCTAAAGTATTCAGTATTGGCAGACATACTTTTACCCATTTAAAGCCAACAAAGTGAAGTTATTTTTAATGTGTAACACTAACTACTTTACTGATGTTTTGTTGTTATGACCAAAAGTAGTCTTTGTTAATGTCTTGCGACTATTAGATGTATTATGAGTAGTACCTAATCTAAAGTTTTAGTGGGAATCTTTTTATTTGTTTACTTATCTGTTTGTTTATATGTTTTTTATTTTTTGGTCATACTTGGCTGCACGGTGGCAGAGTAGACAGCACCACTTCATCTCAGTAAGAGACTCTAAGGTTGAATTCTCAGCTTATTCACCATCTCTATGGGGTCTACTCTTCTCCTAGTGTTTACATGAGTTTTTATCCAAATAGCCAACCCGCAGCGTACCATACGCCGCATAATCAGGTCGGTTTTTTAATGATTTTTAAGCACAGGGAGAAAATTTACATTTGAAAAATCGGTAATGTAATAAATCAGCAAGAAAAGCAACATTGTAACAATGCATGGAACGAACCAACACACAATCGTCCGTGACTGAAAACTGGCGGACTGCCATCGTGTCTTCTCCTGCCAAACGGAGGGATGGGGGTGCACTGTGCTCAGGCACGGAGTGTGGAACGGGAGGAGAGGAGAAGGACGTCCATTCAGCTCCCTCCGTCATGCTAGTCTGCTGATTTCTTATGCAGTATGCACTGCCTGCTCATGTGCCCACCTCCAACTCATCACTTGAGTCGTTGTCATCTTTAAACAGTCTAGATGCACCTGTGACTCACGCAGACGTTTCATTGCTCTGTGCGGTTTTGGCTGCTTTTCTATATATAATCCACCAAGACACCCGACCACGGTAGTAGCGAGGTGGGAGGGGGGTGTGTACAAAGGGTAGGGACGTAACCAGTGGGAGCGTATGAGTAGCACTTAGTGGGAATTCCACGGTTTGCAGCCTGAATGGGGTTCAACGGCTTACCCACGCCTCTATGCGTCGGGTAGACACACGCTCAATCTCATGCATAATTATTTATTGAATGCTAAACACTTCTGGAAAGACATGGTTGTCTAAAACGGGTTGGTGTGAGAATACAACAGTAAGTGAATGAAAAGATGGAACTCTGGAGAGAGCAAAATACAACACAATAGTGAACCCGCGGCATAACAATCGCCGCATAATTATTTATTGATGGTTGAACACTTCTGGAAAGACACAGTTGTCTAAAAAGGGGAGGGTTTGAGGATACAACAGAAAGTGAATGAAAAGATGGAACTCTGGAGAGAGCAACATATAATTGTCCGTGAGTGAAGAAGACGCATGTTTGTCGCGGATGCGAATTGCTGTATGTAGCGTGTTAAACAGTTTGCTATGGTGCACACAGTCGTGCGTCGTAACCGAAAACTCGCTTTTTAAAGATTGCCTACTTCATTGTGTTTTAACGACAGTTGTAAAGGATTGTTTTAAGGATCCCATGGGATACCCCTCGCAAACCGTTTTACACGCTGCATATGGCGACTCACCTCCGCGAGAAACATGCCTCTATGAACAGCCAAGGTGGCTCAGAGGTACATGAGGCCTCTACGACAGATGAATATAAATGACGCCGTTCTTTCTGTGTCGTCGCGTCCAAGTTGGTGGGCGTGGCTCTGCAAGTTGTTGTCGTATCCAATGGTCTTTGTGTTGGTGGGAGTGGCTCCTCCCTGCATGCGCCATATGTGTGTTACTTGTTGGCGGCTTAGTGAATCCACGCCCCTTCCGGCGTGCTTTCCATGGGTGTCTTGCCTTAGTGAATTATATATATAGATACTTGAATTTCCTCTCATTCCAAAGATCAAGAGATGAAATTAATTCGTGACTGTAAACTGGCTGGGTATGGGTGAACAAGTGAGCCCAGCAATGGATGGGCATCCAGTTCAGGGTTGGTTTTTCATTTCTTGATTCTAAATATATTTAACAACTGCTGTAGCTGTCCCCTGCGGCACTGCCCACGTAGTAGTGAAACAGGAAAAACTTAAAAAATCAATAATAAAAAAAAAATGTAATTATGACCAAGTGGAAGGTAGATACGCTCAAACATCAAAAGTTGGCACTGTCTCTGATCATTTTCAGCTCTGATGGGAGAGATTCCCTCGCATGGGGATAAAAGCACGTGGCCGTGATATCTGTGGCAATCAGTAGCTAGCCTCTAAAACACATGGAGCTCTGATCTCTCTCTCAAAAACATCAAACGTTACTTCTTAACAATCTGTAGATCATGATGTCTGTTTAACAAACAGGTATCGCTAGCTAAGTGGAGGCAAGGTGCACTCCAACACGTGGCGAGAGGTAGACCGACTCGAACGGAGGCTGGTGCATGAGTGAGGAGGGCCAGGGCCCTGCCCCAATTGGCCCGCAGCTGCTCTCTCGGATTCGTGCAAATAAATCGGTACCACAAATGAACTATGATACTTAGCACAATGAGAGAAGTCTCAAAATCAATTGGAATGTTTGAGCAAATTATAGAAAATAAACAGATCTAAATCCATTAAGTAGTTCTCTTGTGAAAAGTGGACAGACAGACAGACAGACAGATGCAGGATTGTTTTATATATATATACTAGCCATCCTCTGCGGCTCCACCCATATAGTGGTGAAACAAGACATTGAGGAAGGCCCTGCCTGGCTTCCTACTCCTCACATTACACTTCCCTCTCCCCCGGCCCGAAAAAAAAAATCAAAATTCGTTAAGTAGTTCCCTCATTTGCTAGGTAAGTGGAGGTAATAAACACCCCAAGGTTTGCGCTTGAGTGAGGAGGGTCCCCTCCCCTCGGCCCGCTGCATCTTTCTCGGATTCACGCAAATAAATTGGTACCGCTAGCAAACTTTGATACACATGAGAGAACGAGAGAAGTCACAAAATCAACCGGAATGTTCCAGCAAATTATAGAAAAAAACCCAATCTAAATATGTTAAGTAGTTATCTCATGAAAAGCGGATAGACAGGCAAACAGACATTGGATTTTATATATACTGTATAAAGATATATAGATATATTAGCAAACTATGTGTCTTGTATGTTTTGAGCATACGACTGAATAATTGACATATGAATTAGACATTTTTCCATGGAGATTTTTTTAATTCTTTTCTGTTGTATAGCATTCATCACCATTAGCATGTACTCTATCATAAACTTTTTTTATCAACTCCATTCTGCATGAAAGAATGAGATAAACCATTTTTCTTGGCCATCACTACAAACTACAACATAACATATACAAAATATCATTTTTGGGTGGAGTATTCCTTTAAGTACTTCACCAGGTGTCTCCTAAGGCCAACAGTGGGAGCTCGTCCAGATTCTCATCAGAAAAGAGCTAACAAACAGGCTTTCCAAGGACCAGTAACTCTTTCTTGTGTTTGTGTGTCAGTCCTTCCTCTGCCACGCCTCAGGTTGTTCCAGTACGTTGAACTTGTTAAGGAAGGTGAATGTTAAGGGAAGTCAAAGATATAATCATATTACATTTTGTTTGAGCAGTGCTGATTAATAACATAATAAAAAATCAACTAATTAAATAAAGAATAATACCACATGTGCTATCAAATATTTGCTGTGATTGGACTGTTTATTGAAGTTTCACTTTGGTAATTGCAAAAACAGTGTTTCAACTGAAATATCACAGAATATTACTTCCTGGCTAATCAGTAAAAGTTAAACGAATGGTGTAAAGCTAGACAGAGAACATATGAAGTATTGGGTACCACCCTGGTAAAACCCCATTTAATGAATACAATGGCAAAATAAATCAAAAGAGAGACAGCCTCAGCCATAGCTCAAATGGCTTTGATACAACTGCTGACAAGGAGCTTCATACTTTTGAACTCATAGTCCCAACTGTAGGTGACCAGCCAGTACACTGTATGATGGGGACCCTCCAGTAAAGGGGCCAGGACTTCCACGCCCACAGAGCAGCTTAGGTCAGATGTCTTCTTGGGCTAACCCCTCGGTACTTTCGGTAAATATGGAGAGGCAGTTATCAACAACATCCTCTCTTTACCTGGAGTGGAACTGCTTATCTTACCAGAATCTTGAAGATGCCCCCAAAATGCACCTGCTAGAAACTAAATACAACCTCTGTTGACTTTTATGAGAAAAAAAGATTAATTTAAATCATTGCATTTGCTAATTAGAATGATGATACCATAATTAATTCTGTCGATATAAACTAGCCGTAAAGCTTTTCCTGCAATCCATGAAAAGAAGGCTGCAACATTGGACAGGTGCTCAGATAAAATAACAAGGGAGTTAAGAGAATGGATAAATAGTTTTTCTGCATGCATGTTTCAATGTATACATGTAACTTGTATGCTTAATTGCTTGTTGTATATATAATCTTTTATGCTTACTTAACCCATTATTCAGTTAAATAACATATTTAGATATACACTAATTTACATATTTCCTGTATATATGATATTTTGAGTAAACACTCCATTTTAATTGTAGAATTATTTTCTTTTCTTTTCTTTTCTTTTCTTTTCAGTATCAAAACGTTTACTTTAACTTTTGCTCTCAATGGTGCTATAGACCAAATAACATATGCTTAGACATGTGCAAAATCTAGCAATAATAAATCAGGTCTGGACCGGTTGAGGAGCATGCACTGGTACAGCACGTTGCCACACCCACTACATGACGAAACTGCTTGGGATCCTGGTTGGCAACCCCCCAGGCAGATCCAGTCCCACCCACTGGAAAATACCCTCTATCTGCCGCAGTTAGGTGTTACGTAGGCGTCTCCTTGGCCTGGACCAGCTACTTGGGTCCTAAACAACGAGGATCTTGCAAGCCGGATCACCCTTGGGGAATCATGCCACATGGCCGTAGTGCCGTAACTGATGCCCCCACACAATGCAGGTAATGTGCCTCATTCGGGACTCCATGAGCAACCGTTCATTAGACACAAATTCAAACCAGCAGTACCCAAGGATTCTCCGAAGAGACACAGTACTAAAGGAGTCCAGTTTTCGTTTCATTATAGTCTCGCAACCATATAGCAAGTCAGGGAGAACCAGGACTCTAAAGACTTGAACCTTCATCCTTTAGCAGAGATATTGGGAGGGCCACATACCCCTTTTCTACAACCTCGTGACCCTCCACTGCTGATAACATACAGATGATAAATAACCAATAAAATATGTAAACTTTGCCAAGCAATGAAGGCAGAAGAAGGGTGCATGTGCTTACATGCCGAAATATAATATGAAAATGAAAGCAGTAATATGGTTAGAAATACAGACACACCTATAATAGCCCAAAAGTCTGTATTCTATATGCAGGTTGTCCATATTGGAGTTTCAGATATGTGTTTAATACTATCCAATGCTGTATAGGTAATCTTAAGGAGTACCTTATGGGCATATCTGTGTCGAAAAATACATTGAAGGTTTAGATGTGGCACCATTACTAACAGTATTTCCATTTCCTTTAGAATGAAAGAGAAAAACTTGGAAGAATAGTGACATTGTTTCCGCTTCTACCATCACAAGCCTCACTTTTTCTACTTTCCACAGCTGTGAAATTCTGGACCAGATGGGAAGTCCCTGTTCATTGTAGACCCAACATCTGAAGACGACACATCTCATCATAAAAAGAAGCCTTCCACAGCTTGTGGACTCGTCAACACAATCCATTTATTTAATCACCTGGACATAACCCCCTAACCTTTTTCTTTGATTATCCCTTCTTTCACTCTACTTAGTCACTGTATTAATTTCCACATTTTGCACACTGTATTCATTTTGGGACATAGCTAATTTGACAGGCCAAATTGATTTGACAAGTGTGTGATGAAAATAAGTGGATTGAGTTAGAGTGCCAAAAAGTCAATGAGGGAGTATGCCTTTAAAAATATGTGAGCTTTTTTGTAAAGAGGGTCTGGGTTTGGGGGTACCTGGTCTGACCTCTCATAAATTTTGACCCAGGTCAGATCCTTTTTATGACCCCTGTGCAAGACTGTTCCAGGACATAAGTGACTTCTTTTTGATTTACTTTCATTGCAGAGCTCCAGAAGGTGCCATTTTGTATATGCTTCCAAATAGTCATTACTTTTCCTTTTTTGCATTAATCATTTATGTTGTGTCATTGTTGATATTGACTGCGTTGCTGAAATTGCATGACACTGATTTTCGTTATAGTTTTTTTTTTTTTTATGTGGACTTCTTTAGACCAGAGGCATTTATGTCTCACATCATGAAGACCTTTGAGAAGCTGGTCCTGGACTATATGAATCCTCTTGTGGTTGACCACTTGGCTCCACTGTACGTTGCCTACCATACAAAGATTGAGCAGAGAATGCAGTTATCTATCTGCTCCACAAAGCTTGTTCTTAAATTAACAAAACTGTCAGCACCTTGAAGATTTTTTGATTTCTCCAGTGTCCTCAATGCCATCCAGCCCCCCATTTGAAAGGGGTAAGCTCAGAGATATACTGGTGGATGAGCCTGTGGTGTCCTAGACAATGGACTGTCTGTCTGAAAGATCTCAGTTTGGGCTGCATCCTTGATGTGGATGTGAGTAACACTGGAGCACTACAACAAACAGTCCTGTCTACTTTTCTCTTCACCACACTACAGATTATAAAAATAACACTTGGTTATGTCTCCTGCAGACAATTCTGCCAATTTTGGAGTGTATTAATAAAGGGGATGAGACAAAGTATAGGAGTACAGGAGGAGGAGAATTTTGTTTCCTGGTGAAGAAAGAATTGTCTGCAACTTAATATCATTAAAACCAAGTGTCACATACGTGCGATTAGGAGGCAGTCAACAAGCCCTGAGATGAGTGAAACATAGAGAGATGAGGGATTGATTTATGGTACTAAGCCTCTCTCTCTTTTTCATCAAACCAAAAGAACAAAAATAAATCACTATACTCACCACATCAACTTTCAGATTCCCAAGATGGCCACCCAACGTCACTTCCCCATTCAACTCCCGATGAAAATGTCACTCCGGTCTCCCTCTGATGACGTCACTTCTGATGCCACTTCGGGCCGCCTGCTGATGACGTCACGTCCATCACACCAATAATAACATCACTTCTGGTCTCCCGCTGATGACATCACTTCTGTCCACCCGTTACAATGTCATCTCCTGCAACATCATTTCCACCCACCATCTTTTTCTACATAAAAACACAATTTCCGTGTTTCAATTTGTCAATTGCTTTTTTGAGTCTTCTGATAATTTTTTCAACTATTTTCTTTGCTTTGTCCACTGGACAATATACGGGGGTCATTCCCCAACTCTTTGTTTGTGGTGGAAATTCTTTTTTTTCACGACACAAGGAACTGGTTATTGACTTTCCTGCATCCATAATGTTCAGTCACCATTCAGGGAGTGGATGTGGAGTTGGTGCACTGCTATAAGTATTTGGGGTCCACATCAATGACAAACTGAACTGGTCTCATTATACAGGTGAACTATGCAAGAAAGGGCAGGGCAGGCTATTTTATCTTATTAGACTGTATTTTTTGAATGTGAGGAGTGACATAACGTATCCTTTATTTTGGGTCACTGTGATGGGCAGTGTGATTTTGGTGTGCTTCAAGACAGGCCTCTCATGGTCAAATAAAGTTTTCTCTAATTTGTCTAAACTAATCTGATAAAATGACAGCTTTGGTTTGCACCTCAGAACATGTCTGTGTGTGTGTTTCATTCACTCCTAGGTTTTCTGATTGGTACTTGAACTATTAAATGCCCAGGGATTAAAGTCTTCTAAGGGTTCAATAAGTACTGAACATCAAAATTATAAGGATACTTTTGAATCTGTGTAGGAATGATTTCTGTGGTCAGGGGATGGCCCTACAAATATCCAAATGCCAACATTCTACATTGCCTGCTTTCCAAATTTGCTAGTTAGGAATCTCAATATATTTTTCGAAAAGATAGCTATGTCTTTTCCATTTGTACATCTGGAATAATTCTGCTGCCACCCTTTTACTAACATGTAACTGCCTCCTACTCTGTATCCACAACCCTCCCTCACTTCAAGACAATACATTTTAATTCTATACCATTGATGAAGACTACTCTGCCTAATAAGAATTACATGTTTCAATTGTTGGTGAAATGTTTATATTATCATTTTTCTTTTGTAGCATTATGATTTTTATAACTTCTGTTATCATTCCAAGTGACCTAAAGTTCTGAGTGCACAGACCACAACCATCTCATCCAGTAAAAGCAAATCAGACGACCATGTAATAAAGTCTTCTCTTAAAATGCACCAATTCCTGTTTCCACACACGGGTTTGCTGGTAACTTCAGTAAACACACAGCAGGAGGAACATCTTTATTGCAATGCCATAAATCGCCCCCCTTCCACCTTCATACTCAAACGGCAAGGTTACATATGCAACCATTTGTCTGTTTTAAATGCTGCTTTCTCAAGTCTTTTAATAAAAGACTTGGGCCAAAATGCTCCCTCAGGCAGAGCAGCCCACGTGGTACTGCAGTAATTTATCCACAACTCTAAAAAGCCCCCTCTGTGCGTTGTACCCAGAGAGCAAGTGCCTGATATTTATGCTGCCTAATGACAGGCCCATAAATCCCTTCACATTGTTTCTCAGATAACAGAACATTGGCTTTGCACAAAAGTGACTTTGAGATAATGAACAACTGCTGACTGACTTGTGGTTCTGGCGAACAAAGGCCCGGTTAGAGAATGATGTACAGCGCAGCCACTTCCCCGCTGATCGCTTACAGACAAATTACAAGTTGAGTCTCTCCTAGACATTCCCTTTAATCTAACCAATGGAGCAGAGCTTTGTGACGCCAAGTGAGTCTGTGATTAATGCTGGGCCTCAAGGTCACTCTTGTTAATGTCTATTTAAATACATATTTACACACATAATGATATTGGGCTTTTACAACAACTGCATTTTCATGTTGATATCCAGCCTTGTGTACATTGGGACAGCTTTATACACAGGTCTGGGAGGATTACAGAGCTAAGTGATTTAAGATGGTCAAGCAGCTGGAGTCGACACCACAAGGTCTCCTTGGCTTGAGGGGCTCTGTAATTGTGCTATTTGGTGTAAAGTGCTTTGGAACCTGCCCACAGGGAAAGGCGCCGTCAAGAAATTAAGGGTGATTGATTAAAATTCTATGTTACATGAAAGCCCGCTGCCTGCACTTCTCTTCACAAATGCTCTAGGGCTGTGCTGAAGGCAAACGTTTACTGAAAAAGCATGGAGGGCAGAATTTTGTTCTTGGTTGTCACATTTCAGGCATAGTGTTCTTCCTGTCTTATGTTTATTTTCCTTTTCTGTTTTTTCTTTTTTATTTTAAAGTATTATTTTTAATTTGCTTATTATATTTTTGTATTTTATACCCACTATTCTGGTTAATATGCCTTGTGTATTGTGGGGGGGGAACCCGAGAGGCAACGCCACCCTGACATCACAAATGAAAGACCACACCTTGCCCATACACTCACTGGGCAAAGATAGATAGATAGATAGATAGATAGATAGATAGATAGATAGATAGA
>JANRMT010062844.1:2293367-2305306 GCA_026402145.1 Polypterus bichir lapradei
GGATGAGAACAGATAAATGGCCTCTGTCTGCATTTACCCGCAAGTCATTTACTACTTTTAACGAGTGCAGTTTCTGTGCTGTGATTTGTTCTGAAACCTGACTGAAATTTATCAAGAATAGCATGTTTATTGAGATAGATAGATAGATAGATAGATAGATAGATAGATAGATAGATAGATAGATAGATAGATAGATAGAAACTGAGCAAAACCTGACCTGTATGAAATCTTGAAAAATCCTGGATATTTTTTTTTTCATTGGAACATAAAAACATTACATGGTTCTTTTATTATGAAGTTAGAAACTATTTGAACAAATGTTTTTTCAGACACCAGAAATAAGATAAAACTAATAAAACTTGTTGCAATTTGGGTGAAAACTGCTGTGGCATTAACATATAATAATAAAAAATGTTGAGACCCCAATGTTAATATTTACTTATTTCTATTCAAATATTGCATATTCTTATACTACCTGCGTCTGGGGCTGTCAAGTTGCTTCACACTGCTTTATAAATAAGCACATGGTCGACTGTAGTGGGAATACAGAAGGCTGTCTAGGAGGACAAGGAGATAAAGCCTTCAGTCAGGTTTACAGTAATCTCTGGTTATTACACTCAGTGGCTGCCGTTTGTCAATTCTCTCTTCCACTGATGATTTAAGCAAAGACTTTTCTTTGGTAGTTTGGCAATGGACTGATGTGTCAGCTGCTTGCTTTGACTTATGTATTTTCCTTTTTATTTTCATTGTCTTCTAGCAAACTTACGCATTGTGCTCACTGGCCTGTTGCCTGTAATGTAATGAAGCACGTCACACCTATTTCTCACTGGTTCTGCCAGCCTAAAAATGCACATTTTCTTTCTTCGTTTTTTAAATATTAAATTTATATCTAATTATTTCTGTGTGGAGATTCCCTGCCTTGTGGGTACTGCAGGGGAATGCAGAGGGTACTACTCTGCCAGTGGTCTGTAACTGCATGGAATTACTCCAGCTCAGTTGTCCTTGGACTCAGAATGAACTCCTATGAGAGCAAAGTTTAGCTCTTAGAAAGCAAAATATGAAAAATGAACAAAAGATACTGCACAAAAAGAAAAAATATGGAAACTTTAATGTATTTAAACTATATGAAAGCTTTTTTGCTGTATGAGATATTTTCTTCTGTCTCTGTCTCTGCCTTCTGGCAGATCAGCACAGGACAAAATTGTTTCCTTTTGCCATATCTGTAGGGCTCTTTGAAATGGCCAGTATCTTCACAAATCAACCACTGATGCATCCTGCCTGTTGAGAATCAGAATTTAATGTTTGCTGGGTTTTCCAAGAAAAAAGGCAAATTAACCACAGCCTTACGACAAAAGTCCCAAAACAAGCAGAGGCAAAACGACGAGCCAGCTGTTTTTTGGCGTTCACAGCAGCATACCATAATGCTGCACTCTACTTTATTGTTCAAGCAGGCTGTTACTATTACGAGCTCAGGCTGCAGAGGCTTGAATGTTTGAGTAGGAACTGTTACAGGTAAATTAATAAGAAAATTTTAAAAACACACACACAATAATATTGTAGCAATCAGAACCAAGTTTAGTTGTTCAGGGCTGGCCTCCAAATGTATTTAAAAAAATGTTAAAACATAAATAAAATGCTATTGTTAGCATAGGAAACAGCCTTGTATAATAAATGAATGACACTGTTCTCTGACAAAAATAATGTGGTACATTAAAAGAATCAAATTTTATGTGCCCACCAAAATAGCACAAATTCTAAACTAAATTATGAAATTTCAGGATTAACAATATATATATTTTCTGTAGCTTTTAAAATAAACAACACAGAAGGTTTTGATAAAACAAAAAGAGCATTTTCAGAAACGAACAGACATTTAGTGAATAAACCCACTAACGTTGGCCTTCCTTTGAGACCTTGCTGGTCCTGCCTATTTTACTACTACAGTTTAAAATGGGAAGATGAAGAAATGCACATTAAAATAGCCTGCAGATCATATTTGTTCACTATGATCATCAATTAAACTGGAAAGGTGTTGGTGTCAGGTTAAGTTAAATGTGGGTTTTAACATTTTTTTGGTGCCGATCTTTCACTTTCTTCAAAATCCAAGATGGTTGCCAGTTCCTGATTTCAAGATAGTAAATGTTGGTGGATTAAAAGACATTACAATCCCACAAAGTAGGTATTATTATGTTAGTCACTACATGACATCACAGCAATCACTTCCCCCCCACTACTTCAGACCTGTAAGCATTGTGAAAACCACTGCTTTTCTGATTCATTTTGAAGATTGTACTTTTAATATTTTCCTATTATACCTGTCTAATCTCATCATCAGACTTAATCCAATTCAGGGTAACAGGGGAGGCAGAGCCCATCCTGGCAGCACTGGGCACAAGACAAGAAACATCTCTGGCCATGAATCCAGTCCTTCCTAGGGCATCAGTGGGTGGTGTGGGGGCAACAATCTGTCCCTTAATGTCAATAAGACAAAAGAGTTTATTGTGAATTTCAGAACAAAGACTGAATATCCCCCACTGCATATCAGCGGCTTTCCTGTAGAGAAGGTCAGCAGCACAAAACTTGTAGGTATCTACATCACTTAGAATCTCTGGTGGACCATCAAGAAAGCTCAGCAGAGGTCGCACTTCCTTAGGAGGCTGAAGCGAGTGACAATGCTTCCTCCTATCATCACCTTCTTCTGATAGGACACTGTTGAGAGTGTTGTGATGAGCTGCATCACATCCTGGTTTGGAAACAGCAGTGTGTCTGACAGGAAGACTCTGCAATGTGTTGGGAGGATAGCTGAGAGGGTTATCGGGGTCTCTATCCAATCCATTGAGGGCATTTTTAAGGACAGATGCAAGAAGAAAACCCTAAGCATTGTAAGGGACTCCTCACACCCCTCTCATGTACTGTTGAATCTCTTGCCATCTGGTAGGAGGTATCACTCCATAAAATGAAAAACATTCAGAAAAAGCAATAGCTTCTTTCCTCAGGCAATAAGACTGCTAAACTCTCTGTAACATACAGATAACAAGCCAGTTTTTATACATATAATTATTTATATTTAACTGTTATATTTACTTGACTATTTTAGATAAGTATTGGTTTGACTTTGTGAATTTAGCACTGCTTTGGTTTACTTTTTTGTGTTTTTTTTTACCTTTTCCTTTTTGCACATTTTCTGGTCTTGAGTAATGCAATTTCATCCCACTGTATTTTAGATATGGCTGGAATGACAACTTGAACTTCAACTTGAAAACTCAGAAGGTGTCAGTATATTGAGCTATGCAAGATACAGTATTTATTTATGTCATGCTATTTTGATATTATTAGACCATTATAAAATTGCACGAAGAATGTGACTTTAAGCCAATCACGTTTCTCCATCCTATTCACCAACATTGCCCAAAATAACATCAAGTTGAGATTTGAAGTTGCCTAAAGTCCTACACTCCACCATACTACTTGGCAATTTATTCCATCTGGCACTTTGTGTGAAGAATAATGTTCTAACATTTGGGCAAAATCTTCCCTTGACAAGTTTCTTTGTCCCTTTGGTCATGTTGCAGAATTTATTTTAAATTAACAGCTGGGCTACACTTTAGTAATATAATTTATAATTTTAGACTCTGAGTCACTTCTTAATCTCTGTTTCCTTAAATTGGAAAGGTTCAACTCCTTCTGTCTCTCAATTGCTCTTCTGTGGTCTTTCTCTAGTTCTGACATGTCTTTGTTGTAATATGGAGAACCAAAGTGTACACAGTGCTCCATGTGAGGTCTCCCTTTTTTCATTCTTTTTCACAGTCTATTAATTGATATTTTACTTTTTGTTGAGTTAAGGAGCTGAATATAGAAGTGCCCTCTAGTACCATTTTCTTACTTACTTTAAGCAAGTTATTTGATTGACCAGCAGTATGAATCATCTAAGTGATCTGCAGCTGGCCAGCACTGGCATTGATTTCCCTATCTGACTACACTGTTAGCTACCTTTTTCTTATTTAATGGAGAGTGGGGACATCTTTATTTAGAACCACTCCTGGAAGTGCTGCAATACCAGGATCAGGCCTTGGCCCAGTGGAGCAACCCCCACATAGCAGGACCAGCTTTCTCAAACATCTGCTTAATATTGAGCAAAACAACCTTAGATGAGAAAGTCTATCAGATATCAAACTGACAGGAATAAGGCCGCATACAAAATTACAACCCAGTAAACACCAAGATATGACTGGTCGGCGGTGGGAGTGTTGTTGTTAAGTTTAATAGCATTCCCGGAGGCCTATATACCTGTTGCCACTGCTTAGTTACAGTGGCATTAACCTTGTGGTGGTGTTCTTCTAATTCATTTTGATATCTAATGTTCTTGTGGTCTTTTTAACGATCTCATTCTGTTTAGTTAGGCACTTTTGAGTTTTGCTTTGTTCTTGTTTTGTGCCCTGTGATTGCTAGAATAGTCTCCAGCTGTCCTGCAATCCTGCCCTGAATAAGTGGATTATAAGGGTGGATGGAAGATAATATTTATTATTAAGTTTTTGTTGTGGTGGAAAATGATTACAAATGTAGCTTGGGGGAAACACCTTTAAAGGCAAGCTTAGACAGGCTGCAGAATTACTGTTTTCATTTTATTTCATTTGGACTTTTCATTCTTCCTTTATTTGTACCTACACTGTATATTTTGTTACTAAAAACACCATTTTCTCTTCTGCTGCCATCCTAGGTTCAAATATAGATGTGGAGAGTAACAAGGAGTGCCTCCCCTCCTGGAACAAGAGTGTTAAGCTGAAACATATGTAATGTTTTTGAGTTTATTTTCTTAACAACCAGAGCACCAATTACGAATTACAGTGGCTCAGTGGTTAGAACCTCAGCATTTAAAGCTCCGAAAGGTTGCCCAGGTTTCCCCAACATCTACTATAATACAGCAGCAGGATAAAGAAATGACATATGGTATGTAGATTTATTAAAAGTTAAGTCTGTGTGCTCTTGAAATTACCTAATAATTGTATATAAACTTTAAGGTTCATTTAAAAAACGGAGTTTCAATAATAAATGTGTTTAAAGCAGTTGTTACACAAGCTAACTCTTACAATTTTTGGAGAATAGGGTGTCCAGATTCAAGGCCTAAGAGAAGGTTTATGAATGTGGTGAGAGAGGACATGCAGTTGATGGGGGTAACAGAACAAGATGACGAGGACAGAAAGATATGGAAGAAGATGATCCGCTGTGGCGACCCCTAACTGGAGCAGCTGAACTAAGAAGAAGAAGAGGAGAGTGTCAAGATTCTCCATAAAAGAATATGGGATCGTCCCCTGAGAAAGCAAGGACTTATTGGGGAGCGGGGACAGGAGGATATCATGCTTTTACAATGCTGTATACAAACATGTTTACACTGCTTATATTCATGAAATAAGGTACTTTTATACTTGTGCACTTTAAACAATACCTCATGCACTTATTAAGGACATACTGTTATGCTACAATGCAATCTACAACCACTTTGACACTGCTTGATAACTCCGTTCTATTAGAAAGCCTCATAAAGACACTCAGATCATATTTTATTTATGATGCTGAATGATATGCGAACAGCCCTATGCTCACATAAACTAAGTTGTATTTGCTCAAGTCCTGGCCTACCTGGTCCACTTACTCTTTTCAGTATCTTTATGTTTTTTGGTATTGATGTGCTGAGTAGCTTCTCCTAAAGCAATAAAACATCTTCCTCCATATGTTTGGTATATGAGTTTATTATTTTCTGAAAAAAACAATACTTTTTTTTCAGAAATGGAAATTCTCTCTGAGGTTCCTCTTTAAACAAGTACAAGTGCATAGTCATATAGACGGGTGTGATAAACATTTGAGCTGTCATACAAAAAAAGGTTTAGGGCAGCCTGCCGTATACTTGGAAAATGGCTATTAAAAACGAAAAGATTGCGAAAAAAATGGTCTTTACAGGCAACAGTCCAAAACAGGACTGAGGTTTGGTACAGACATGGCGGGTTTTAAAGTTGGCAGGAGGAAGTGACGTCTTCAGGGGTGGAACCAGAAGTGACATTCAAGGTCCCAGGCAGAATTTCCCGCATTTGGTCTGTGGGGAAAAAAGAGAAAGGATCAGTGCACTCTGCTACCACCTGATCCAGCTGGGAATCTTCTTTCAAGCCCTTTAGCTGCCACCTATGCGCACGTGTGTGACAACGGATGAAGCACGTGGCTAAAGCAAGCTGTCTCAGAAATAAGAGCATTGATATCACACTTGTGCAGTTCCTAGTTTGTACGCTTCACGTCATAAATACTGAATATCTGATAGCTCAGATACTGCCAGGATTGAATAGAAATAATATGATTCGTGATTTCGATTGCATTGAGGGATGTACAGTAAGCCTCAGCGTGCTCTTACAACGACTTGCATACTGTCTGTCGATGAAATGAAATGTTTAAAATATGGGATAAATGAGAATTTTTTAAAAATAAATTGGGGCATAAATATTTGTCAAAAAATGCATGATTGCCCAAGGAAATACGGAATGTCTGGTAACCCTAATAGAAAATGTGCAGCAATACCAGCACTCAACACTTCTACCTAAAGTGCCATTTAAGTGAACTTTGCATTTTCTTCCCAAACTCATAAAGTTCAAAACACACAAGGTCATGTAAATTATAAGGTGAGTGTGCGCATGAATCTGACCTGCAATGGACTGCTGTCCTAAATAGGAGCCTTGACTGGAGAGCATCCAAATTGCCTTCATTCTACCCTGAAAAGGCAAGTTCAAATAATATGTGGATTGACAACAAAGCTCTCATTTTTTTCTGCTGGTCATTTTACAGCATTTGCCTTTAGTCACTCTCCTTCATTCTTTCCCTGTGTCTGGGCAGACCATTTTAGAACAAAATATTTTTCACCCACATCACTGTGGTTCATTGACGAAGCCAGCAGCCTTCCACATCAGCCAATGTCACATCTTTCATTTTTGGTAGAGTTTCATTTGTGTCTGCTTTCCAAGAAAAAAGGCAAAGCAGCCACAGCCTTCCCACAAAACGTCCCAAAACAAGAAAAGGCAAAAAGACAAGCCAGCAGCTTGGCACTGACTGCAACCCTGTACTATGTTTCATTCAGTAATCGTGTGAACAGGCTGGCTTACTACTGTGATTGCTGGCTGCAATGCTGAATGGCAAGCAAAAGTTCACTAGCTTCAATTTGAACTGTTAAAAAGAAGAAAGGCAAGGCTCCAGAACAGTAAGTGACAAAAGTTGCAAGGGTGGCACAGCAAACTGTAATGGAAAGATATGTCTGATTTAAAGGCAGTGGCAATGAGACAAGCTCTATTATATCAGAGCATGCTGTTTATATGACCTTATCATTAGCATGTCTCTCAGTTTAATATACACACAGATACAGACATACAAAAGAACATCCTATGCCACTTATTGTTCAGAAATATATGGACTACTACTGGCACCCCATCTAGTTACTAGTCAGCCGGAGAATGAGAAAGGAGACACAGTCAAAGTGAAATTTTACACTCTGTGACATTAACAAGCTTCAGACACATTTCACAGTCTGTCCAAATATCTAGGATGTCAGCTTAAGGTTGTTCAGTTAATCATGAGACAGGATTTAAGCATGGGTTCATGATTCCAGGAGTGAACCTACTGTGTAACAATTCAACTCAGTTTATTTCTGTATATTAGTCTTCACTGGGCACTGGCATGGAGTGCCTAACATAACAAAAAAAAAAACAACGCAACACTGAAAATGAAACAAATAAAAGTGTAACTGATCCAGAACTTGATGGGATCAATCGAACTTTGCTAAAGTGGAACTTTTTGCCCACTTTTAGTGCAGGTTTCCCTAACAACTGTTTGGACCATTTGACCTTTTAACAGCAATGAATTTAGCCCTTAAGAAAAAAACATCAATTAATTATGGATTCTTACAGTGAGACCTTAATGCATAAATGGGAAATGATGGAGAGACATCATTGGGAGGAATAGCTTGTGTCACATATGCGTGTCAGATGGTCACCCTCAGAGTTCCTCCCAGGTATGTTATACCACCCAAGACTGTACATCCTTCACAGTGCAGAGAAACCACCCATTGAGGACAAATGACTCCGTTCCTTCTGGTTCCTAGGCTATAAAAGCTTGACAGCCTGGAAGAAGGTGTCACTTCTTACCCAAACAACAAGAGCAAAGGAGCTGCACTCTCATCCAGTGACAGTTATTTTGGTGGCAGTATTTGTTGTTTCCTTTATATGCCATCATGTGTTATTTTTGTTTAATACCTTGAGTAAATGGGGGCAGTCGGGTTTGCACCCCAAAAATTCTTCATGTATCAGCCAGTGATTCCCTCAGATGACCACACCTGCCTGATCTTAATCTGAGTGGTACATTATTAAGAAATTTATGAGTTAGTCATTGATTGTCTATAACTAACATCATATTTGAACAAAAGGTTACATTAAAGTGTAACTTCTACATATGTATTAGGTGTATTTTATAAGCTTCCCATGGGCTCACCACCTATGGGAGAGGCCAAGGAGGTCGAGTGTAGTGTGAGTTTGGTGGTGGCCGAAGGCGGGTACCTTGGCGGTCCAATCCTCAGCTACAGAAGCTGGCTCTTGGGACGTGGAATGTCACCTCTCTGAAGGGGAAGGAGCCTGAGCTAGTGCACGAGGTCGAGAGGTTCCGGCTAGATATAGTCGGGCTCACCTCGACACACAGCTTGGACTCTGGAACCAATCTCCTTGAGAGCGGCTGGACTCTCTACCACTCTGGAGTTGCCCTCGGGGTGAGGCGCCGAGAGGGTGTGGGCATATTAATTGCCCCCTGACTTGGAGCCTATTCATTGGGGTTTACCCCGGTGGATGAAAGGGTAGCCTCCCTCCACCTTCGTGTGGGGGGACGGGTCCTAACTGTTGTTTGTGCGTATGCGCCGAACAGCAGTATGGAGTACCCACCCTTTTTGGAGTCCCTGGAGAAGGTGCTAGAGGGTATACCTTCTGGGGACTCCCTCGTTCTGCTGGGAGACTTTAATGCTCACATGGACAATGACAGTGAAACCTGGAAGGGCGTGATTGGGAGGAATGGCCCCCCGATCTGAACCCAAGCGGTGTTTTGTTATTGGACTTCTGTGCTCGTCACGGATTGTCCATAACGAACACCATGTTCAAGCATAGGGGTGTTTATATGTGCACTTGGCACCAGGACACCCTAGGCCTCAGTTCAATGATCGACTTTGTTGTTGTGTTGTCGGACTTGTGGCCACATGTCTTGGACACTCGGGTGAAGAGAGGGGGTCAACTGATCACCACCTGGTGGTGAGTAGGCTTCGATGGTGGGGGAGGATGCCAGTCAGGCCTGGTAGGCCCAAATGTGTTGTGAGGGTCTGCTGGGAACGTCTGGCAGAGTCCCCTGTCAGAAGTAGCTTCAACTCCCACCTCCGGCAGAACTTTGACCATGTCCCGAGGGAGGTGGGGGACATTGAGTCTGAATGGGCCATGTTCCGTGCCTCTATTGTTGAGGTGGCGAACCGGAGCTGTGGCCGTAAAGTGGTTGGTGCCTTTCGTGGCGGTAATCCCCGAACCCATTGGTGGACACCGGCGGTGAGGGATGCTGTCAAGCTGAAGAAGGAGTCCTACAGAACCCTTTTGTCCTGTGGGACTCTGGAGGCAGCTGATAGGTACCGGCAGGCCAAGCGGAATGCGTCTTTGTGATTCCTGAGGCAAAAACTCGGGCATGGGAGGAGTTTGGGGAGGCCATGGAGAACGACTTTCAGTTGGCTTTGAGGAGATTCTGGTCCACCATCCAGCGTCTCAGGAGGGGGAAGCAGTGCAGTGTCAACACTGTATATGGTGGGGATGGTGTGCTGTTGACCTGGACTCGGGACATTGTGAGTCGGTGGGGGAGTACTATGAAGACCTCCTCAATCCCATTGACATGCCTTCCAATGAGGAAGCAGAGCCCTGGGACTCAGAGCTGGGCTCCCCCATCTCTAGGACTGAGGTCACCAAGGTGGTCAAAAAACTCCTTGGTGGCAGGGCCCTGGGAGTGGATGAGATATGCCCGGAGTTCCTCAAGGCTCTGGATGTTGTAGGACTGTCTTGGTTGACACACCTCTGCAACATCGCATGGACATCGCGGATAGTGCCTCTGGATTGGCAGTCTGCGGTGGTGGTCCCCCTCTTTAAGAAGGGAGACCGGAGGGTGTGTTCCAACTACAGAGGGCTCACACTCCTCAGCCTCCCTGGAAAAGTCTATTATTCGGGGATCCTGGAGAGGAGGGTCCATCGGATAGTTGAACCTCAGATTCAGGAAGAATAGTGTGGTTTTCGTCCTGGTCGTGGAACAGTGGACCAGCTCTACACCCTTAGCAGGGTCCTGGCGGATGCATGGGAGTTTGCCCAACCAGCCTACATGTGTTTTGTGGACTTGGAAAAGGCGTTCGACCGTGTCCCTCGGGGAGTGCTGTGGGGGGTGTTCCGGGAGTATGGGGTACCCCCTGATAAGGGCTGTTTGGTCCCTGTACAACCGGTGTCAGAGCTTGGTCCGCATTGCCGGCAGTATGTCGAGCCCGTTTCCAGTGAGAGTTGGACTCCGCCAGGGCTGCCCTTTGTCACCGATTCTGTTCATAACTTTTATGGACAGAATTTCTAGGCGCAGCCAGGGTGATGAGGGGGTCTGGTTTGGTGGGCTCAGGATTGGTTAACTGCTTTTTGCAGATGATGTTGCCCTGTTTGCTTCATCAGGCCATGACCTCCGGCTCTCTCTGGATCAGTTCACAGCTGAGTGTGAAGTGGCTGGGATGGGAATCAGCACCTCCAAATCCGAGACCATGGTCCTCAGCCGGAAAAGGGTGCAGTGCCCTCTCAGGGTTAAGAACGAGATCCTGCCCCAAGTGGAGGAGTTTAAGTATCTCGGGGTCTTGTTCACGAGTGATGGAAGAATGGAGTGTGAGATCGACAGGAGGATCGGGGCGGCATCTGCAGTGATGTGGGCTCTGCATCAGTCTGTCGTGGTGAAAAAGGAGCTGAGCCATAAGGCAAAGCTCTCAATTTACCAGTCGATCTATGTTCCTACCCTCACTTATGGTCATGAGCTGTGGGTAGTGACCAAAAGAACAAGATTGCGAATACAAGCAGCTGAAATGAGTTTTCTCCGCAGGGTGTCTGGGCTTTCCCTTAAAGATAGGGTGAGAAGCTCAGTCATCTGGAAGGGGCGCAGAGTAGAGCCGCTATTCCTCCACATCGAGAGAAGTCACATGAGATGCCTTTCGGGCACGTCTAACCGGGAGAAAGCCCTGGGGAAGACCCAGGACATGCTGGATGGACTATGTCTCCTGGCTGGCATGGGAACACCTCGGGATTCCCCCGGAAGAGCTAGTAGAAGTGGCCAGGGAGAGGGAAGTCTGGGTATCTCTGCTGAAGCTTCTGCCCCTATGACCCGATCTCGAATAAGCGGAAGAGGATGGATAGATGGATGGTGTTTTATAGGTCTAATATTTATTTATTTGCAGAAATCAAATGAGGATGTTCTATGGTTTTGGAATGTACAGATTTTAGTTTTATTTTCCTTTTGAATATTTTTTTTTTAGGTTTTTGTTGTGTTGTCTTAACTTAATGTTATTTTGTATTACTGTCATGGGTATTGCAAATTTCATGGACTGGTAGTAATGTTCCTATTGCTACCATGGGATTGGCAGATACATGGGAGGTGACATCATTAAGAGTTTCAGAATTATATAAAGCAGGCATTTACCAGGTGTAAGCAGGAGTATGAGTCCCTCTATTAGATAGATAGATAGATAGATAGATAGATCAATCTTTATTTGTCCCCAGAGGTAAATTTGTCTCTTTAATTAAATAAACACATAAATAGGTAGATAGCCACAGTAGGTAAATAAATAAATAAATAAATAAATAAATAAATAAATAAATAAATAA